>JAOWBW010000175.1:1399873-1703461 GCA_026119855.1 Campanula takesimana | reverse complement strand
TTAGTATTCACATAGAACCATATTATGCGCCCTTGTAACTCTATGCGCCTTCAATATTTTATGCGCCTAATTCAATCATGCGCCTTGATTCTCTATAATTTTGTGCGCCTGTTTTCATTATGCGCGCTATATATTTCATGCGCTATGTTACTTTGATCATTTATGTTTCTATGCGCCTATATCACTTCTAACATCAATCATTTTTTTCAGGACCTTGCAAATTTAAACTTGAAGAAACTCTTGATCTATAGGAGTTATCTGGTGAAGTGATGGGAAGAGAAATAATAGAGACTCTGCGCGTCGCTGGTCTGCTCCCTTTATTCACCATGGACCAAGACTTCTTCTCTGCACTCCTCGTGGATGAGTTCTTCTCCACTGCTGTTCTAGTGGAAATTGACGTAAATGGGCGCACTCACTACCGGATTGAGGCGCGCGTTCAAAAATGTTGACGTCCATATTTCATCATCTGTGATTCGACACTTGCTCGGTTTTCCATCTACCGTGAAGATCGCATTATTGGGTCGCCCGATGACTTACTCAATGATGATCAGAACAAGATGGCTGCCTCACTTCTAAATATTCCCACGCTTCAAAACAAATATCAAAAACACCGAAATTCGAGATGGTGGAGAACTCTTGACTCACATCGCTCACTTGGTGGGAACTTCAATAGTGTTCAAAACTGGAACGTAAACCGATTCACGGTTGAAACATGGGAATACACACAGCTGCTATCATGGCCAAGGAGAAGCTTCACTGGCCTCATATTCTGTTCAAGACTCTGCGTGATGCAAAATTGATAAATTTGTTAAGAACAAAAAAGTGATGGAAGACCGATTCCGCTCACACTGCCTTATTCTCACAAAACTTTTTCCTAACTTACCCTGAGTTAGTTAAGTTTTTGAATGAGAATCCGGAGTACAAGATCAACGATGTTCAATGTTTGGTAAAGCTAGTTTGGACCTCAAGAAGCGCAGGAAGAAGCCCACAAAGCGCGCAAAAGGAATCCAATCAAGACTGTTGAAGGCTTAGTAGATGAAGACACAAAGTCCGATGATGCGCCAGTCCTTAAAAGCGCACCATTATTAAAGAGCGCAGTAAAAGCAAGCGCTAGACAAAGCGCAGATCAGTGCCAGGCGCAGATAAAAGCAAAGCAAACGGGTAGTTGATGACCCTACTCCTGCGCCTGTCAAACGCACTAGATTTTGAAACTGATGATGAGCGAATCTGAGGCTAGCGCAGGAAGCCAGCAGGCTTGAGGCTCAACGAAAAGAGATGAAGACTTTCTAGCCAACAAGCTGCTGAGTCAGAAAAGTTAGAGCGCATGAAAGGCGCCGGGATCAAGCGCAGATTATTGAGAAAGGGCCTTCTGTTTCCGCGCCTTCCCAGCGCGCTCCTTCTCAACGCGCCCCCACTCCTCGTGCGCCCTCATTCAAATTTCAACCTTCCAATATGTCAAGGGTACAACTCCTCTCTGATTTCTTCGGCGATGACATTTCAGACATTGAGGAACCCGTTCAGGGGAGCATAGAGACCATCCCTCAGCGCACTCCTTCTCCAGTTGCGCCTCCACCTGGACTGGACAGATCCGATCTCAACAGAAACTTTTGATGTTAAACAGTTGTTTTGAAACTGTTGAAATTGAAACTGAAGATGATTTGAGTCGTCCTACTCATTCACCTCCTCCTCGCCTCCATCTCCTTCTGCGCCCCTTCAAGATTCTGCGCCCCTTCAGATGATGCGCCACTCTCTACCCCTGCGCCTCCTCCGTCTGCTCCTGATTTGAGCGAGGTACTTTCCATTCTTCATTCTTTACAGCAGGGCAAGCCAATTTGAGCAAGGACAGGCGCATATAAAGTCTCAATTTGAGCTTCTTACTTCCTTACTCACTGATCAATCTGAAGAGATTGCTGCCATTAAGGGGGAGATGAACTCTCTCAAGGCCAAACTTTCTGCTCCTTCTCCTCCTCCGGCGCAGACTCAGGTTCAAGCTCATACTGACCAGGCGCAAACCACCGCTTCTGCGCCTACGTTCATACCTCAATCTGCTGCGTCTCAATCAAATATGAATGTGCTTGTATCTAAGTTGGATGTCCTGAAAGAGTTGGTCGTCACTCATTTCACTGCTGCTCACTCAAGCTCTGACAGACGCGCTGAACATATTTCTTCAGATATTATCACGGCTCAAAATGCCATTGAAGCTCACATTCAAATCTTGGAAGAAAACATTTCACAGCAGCAGCAAATCACTCAGCGTTCCATTGATGAATACCAAAACATCAATGTGAATCACTTGAGTTATATTAGAGACGGTATTACTGCTACTCACTCCAGTGTCACGGACACTCAAGGGTTAGCGAACCGTAGTCATCAGCTCGCAAAGCAAATTCAGCGTTCTGTTTCAGAGATCGTTGAAGGATTGAAGGAAGATGATGCGCCTCCCAACCCTTAGCTTCTATTATTTTTGTTTGTAAATTTTTAGAACCTTTTGTAATAGAACAATCTCTTTTGTGATAGTGATTTTGTGCTTACTTGTTTTAGCACCTTTTGTTTTTGTTCTATTCAAACTTGTAACTTGTAACTCTTACACCCCAAGTTTTAATGAGAACAATGCATCACTTATTATCAAACCTTGTTCACTCAAACTCCTTGTTTGTAGAACAATGAATATTGCTTAAAGCCATATGCATCATATTGAATTGTTTCATACTTTCATGCATTAAGTTTAAACTTGGTTTAAACACATTTTCAAAACTAAAATTCATATATCATCTTGAATGTGTTAAACTGATGTTTTTATCTTTCCATATGTAACTCTTTATTCTTATTGGAATAGATTAGGAATCTATATTTTGGACTAGTGTGTACATTAACTTGAGACATGAATTACCAATTTCATTCATTTTGGACATGTTTTTATCAAGTATAATGTTGTCCTTGATATAGTAGGTAATGGCATCAATCAAATAGGGGGAAGATTGTTGGGTATGCCCACATATATCTCAGTTTTAATGTATTAGGATTTATTAGATTTGATTGATCCATCACCTAAGTTTTATTTCATGGACTTTAGACCCACATGTAAAAAGTATTTATACTTCATTTTTTAGGTTGTCCATTGTTATAGAATAGGCTTAGAAATAGGGCAAGAAGATCAAGTTTCAAGAAAAATCACTCAGTGAGTTTGAGCCGCGCTTATGCGCCTCCACGCGCCATGCGCCACGCGCCTTCTACATTCGCGCAATGCGCCAGTTAGAGCGCGCGCTTAAAGATTTCTTCATAAGATATGTTACGCGCATCTGCGCCCCTTGACTTAAGCGCACGCTTACTATGCGCCTATTGGCTCAATGCGCCTCTTGGCTCAAATGCGCCTCAAAGAATTTATTCAACACTCAGTGATTTATTGAAGACTCGAAGACTTGAAAAGAATTCAAAATTACGCCAATGATCCAACGGTGGATAAAAGATGCATATGCGCCTAATCTGTTGACACGTGTCCATAACGCTCACATTTATGTTGAGTGTCAAAATGGCCATAAAATATGCATGCTCCAATCAACGAACGACAGCTCATCTTATCCACAAGGATTTCCAAACGGCTAGTTTTTTGAAGTTCACTATAAATACCCCATAACTTCAACATTTTGAAGTTGCTGAAGTTTTGCTAAGAATTTCAAGAATTTCTCTCTCAAAGCATTTGTTGAAGATTTGAAGATTGCCTTCGTTTTTCCAGATTTCTCAAGAACATCTTCATACCTTCATCCTTAGCCCAGATCTTCAAGCCTTAACACTTTAGTTTCTTGTGCTCTCCATCTCAAAGATCTAAAGAGCCTTGATACTAAGAACACACACGCACCTCTTTAAGATTAATCATTTAGATTCATCTTTTAGAGATACACCGGTTATTGTTTTGGATTTGTTCTTTCATAGTAATAGATCTTGAGTTAGTGTATAAGCTCAAACATTGTAATTTGTAACACTCACTCATTATATAAGATCTCGATTAGAAATCCAAGACTAACCATCTTGGTAGAGGACGTAGATCTTTCATTGATCGACCTCTCCAAATAGCTTGTGTTGTTTTATCTTGTCATTTCTTTCAAGTTATTATTTTCACTCACTATTTGCTTGTTTACTCATTGTAGATTGATTGAACTGAATTGTGTTGTGTTGTTATATCATTGCCTTATTTCCTTATTTCACTCACTTTGAGCCAAAATACTTAGTGTGTGTGTTGCGCTCCCTTTATCACTTTGCGCCTATTTTCATTACTAAATTCCGCTGTGCATTTCACTCACTCACTTAGGCGCATTTCATAACGCTTACTTGATAAGTGCGCATTCGCAATTGAGTTTTTCAAGGGTACAAAGAATTTTAAAACAGCTATTCACCCCCCCTCTAGCTATTTTTCATACCCTTGTTGCCCTTTGGGACCAACAAGAGCTTTTGATTCTTACACACACACTCACCCCGATTGATCAATCACATAGATTGAATCATTAGGGATACACTGGTCTAAGTCTAGGATTTGAACTTCATAGAAATAGGTGTTGATTCAATACTTCATCTCTGTAATCTGTACTCAAGAATCAATATATACCTCATTCAAAATCCAAGACTGACCATCTTGGTAAAGGACGTAGATCTTTTAACAGATCGAACCTTTCCAAATCCTTGTGTTATTTACTTACTGCACTTTACCTTTCTGCAAATTTACTTTAAGTCTTGTTCATCTTGTTCATATTGTTCTTCACTTGTTCATATTAATCTTGTTTGTCTTTTAGTGTTTGATCTTTCAGATTTACGAACAATTGTGAATTGTGTTTGTTTGTCTACCTCATTGCCTTAGCTAAATTCTGACTAACTTATCATTTGCCTAAAACCTCTAAGACACAAGTTTTCAATCTCTCAACCTACCTCACCCCTATCTACCGCAGATTTGCCTACCGCAAACTCACCTACCGCATTATGCCTACCGCATTATACTTGTCTAAAATCAACTCAACTTGTTTTTAACGAAAACTTCCGCTGTGCATTTTATACTTGACCGCGTAGTTTTTATCTACCGCAAAATTCAAGTGTAAGCATAAAGGTTGAATTTTGAAAAAGGGTTGAAATTTTAAATAGGCTATTCACCCCCCCCCCCTCTAGCCTCTTTTCATACCCTTTTTGTGTCTCTGGGACCAACAAGTGGTATCAGAGCAAACACCTTTATAAAACTTCTGTTTTTCAAGCTTAACAGCTTGGGTGCCGATTCAAAATGGCAAGTCAGAAAACTATGGCAACGGTTAACTTCACTCACGTTCCAGCGTTCGACGAAGATAATTTTGACGTATGGAAGCACAGCATTCTAACTCAGTTCTACTCCATGGACGAGCAAGTTGGTGATTGTCTTACCATTGGACCATACTTCCCAATGAAAGCTAATCCGGATCCAGAAACTAATGGTGCAAATCCGACTATCAAGAAACCAAAAGCTGAATGGACCGATGAAGAGAAAAGACTGGTTGGAATGGATGTGAAAGCAAAAAGCATACTTCTAAGTACCTTGAGTACGTCACAGCGTCGACAGATCATGGAATGTTCTACTGCAAAAGAACTTTGGGATGCAATTGAAGATTACATCGAAGGAGATCAAGCTTGCAAGGAAAGCAAAAAGTTTGCAATTCAAAGAAGATTCAACAACTTTGCTAAGATCCCCGGTAAATCACTAAGAGCCACTTATGATCGTTATTGTGAGATCGTGAGTACTTATACAGCACTCGGAAAGAAGCTTACCAAGAAAGAAATCAATGTTAATTTTCTTGCCGCTCTTGGTTCGCAATATCTACACAAAGGAAACACTCTTGAAGATACCAAGCTACTAGATGACATGTCTCTCAGAAGCCTCTATGCCAACCTCAAGGTCTTTGATATCAAGCTTAACAACATTGCTGAAATGGAAGGAAAAACAAAGAGCTTATCGTTGGTTGCTCAAAAGGAAGAAGTGATCGAGGAAGAAGATCCAAAAATCTCCACATCAGATTTACTTGATATGGATGATGATGATTTTGCTATGTTCGTGAAAAGATTCCAAAAGTTCAGAAAGACAGCAAGACCCGGATCAACAAGCAAAGCTCCAACAAGGTTTTCAAGGAGCAGCCCTTCAAAGAAGAAAGAGAACTTCAACTTCTCCAAGAAGAAAGAAGATCTTGTTTGTTTTAATTGCAGGAAACCAGGTCACTTCGCATCAGAATGTCCAATTCCCAAGTATGAATATATGAAGAAGAAAAGTAACTTTACTCCAATGTATTCAAAGTAAAAGGGAATGATGGCTGAAGAAGACTCTACCTCAAAAGAGTTAGCTACTTGGATAGAGTCAGACTCTGATGAAAGTGATGAAGATTCTGAAGAAGGTCACATTTGTTTGGTCGTTCAGTCCGATGATGAGGATGATAATAAAAGTCGTCGCTCACCAAATGCCAAACCTAAACGGATAAGTTATACGGCCGATGAACTTGCTGAAAAAGGATTCCTAACTCCGGTTCAAAAGAATGGTGATCTTCTATTTTCAAGATGTGATGTTAGTGCAGCAAAGAAGGCTCTACTAAACCCCAAAGTGAAGGAAGTTCTGTCTACCACACCTCAAGTCAAGTTTGACATTTCCCCCGATGAACAAGAAAAGATGTTTCCAAAAGCTGAACAGGTAATTAGTAAGTTTTCTGGAATGAAGGAAGCTTTAGCACTTTCAACTGAAGAAATTTCCCAGCTTAAGACGGAGAAATCTCTACTAAGATCTGAACTCACCCTCCTTAAGGAGCAGATCAAGAGCATGACTCCTCTTACTGATCGAAACCGTTTCTTAGAAGAACAAAATGCTATATTTAAAGTTAAAAATGATGAATTGGTCGCTGAGATAAATGACTTGAAAAAGATCACTAATGAGTGGACCAATTCTCGTGTCACTATGGAACAAATCTTAGAATCCCAAAAGCCTAGTGGTGATAAGGAAGGCTTAGGATTTCAAACTAATGACAACTTTAAATGTGCATCTTGTTGTGAAAGAGATGAGAAATTTACCCAGCAAACTTTGGAAGGGTCGAAGGCTAAACATCATGTTTCAAAGAGTGTAGGACAAGAACCAAAGAAGAAACTAGAGTTCAACTATGTCTACCCTAAGAAACAAACTGGCAAGGCAAAGATGAAAGGTATTGCCATGGATGAACCTACCGCAGAGGCTTCCTCTTGCAAGGTAGATGGTGCTCCCTACCGCATTATCCTGCCGCGAGGTCAATCGACCGCACCAAGGAAGATGGCGACCGCAAGGAAACCATCGACCGCAAGTGGCGGCAGGGCATCAAAGTTCAAAAGGATGAATTTTGTTAAGGAGACCTCATCCATACCAGTAAATGATGTTGTGCTCAAGACTTCAACGAAGTTTGTTAAAACTCAGTCGGGTGGCTTCTACCATTGTTCCGTGTGTGATGGTTATGGTCATAAGGCTGCTGAATGTCTTTTGAGATTCACACCCAATCCCAGAAAGAGTAACCCTCCTTCTGTGAGGCAGGTGTGGGTCGTCAAAAGTTGCTAACCCTTTGGACCCAAAAGAATAAAAAGGGGACCTTGTTCTTAAATGTTTATTTTATAGGTTCTCTGCTTAATGGCTGGACTCTCCAAGGATAGATCAAGTTTATGGTATCTCGATAGTGGCTGTTCAAGGCACATGACCGGAGATATCAACTTATTGGAAGATGTCCGTGAAGAAAAAGGGCCATCAGTAACCTTCGGAGATAATAACAAAGGAAAGACTGTAGGATATGGAGTCATTCGTAAAGGAAAAATCACCATCCAAGAAGTCTCTCTAGTTATTGGACTACAACACAATCTACTCTCAATATCTCAGTTCTGTGACAACGGATTGCAATGCCACTTTACTTCAAATTTCTGTCTCATCAAAGATGGCATATCCGGCGTCACTTTGCTCAAAGGGATTCGTAAGAAAAATGTTTATGTCGTTGACTTTAATTCATCTTGCATTTCTTCTAATCTCTGTTTTGTAGCAAAGAATGTTAGTGAAAATAGTTGGCTGTGGCATAAAAGACTAAGTCACTTAAACTTCAAGTATCTCTCCAAGATTGGTAGAGAAAATCTTGTTCGTGGTCTACCCAAAGTAGCTGATGACCACGATGAGAAGTGCACAGCATGTCAACTAGGCAAACAACCAAAAGCGTCTTTCTCCAGCAAGACGACACCTTCAACTTCTAGATGTTTGCAACTACTACATATGGACCTGTTTGGACCTGTTTCTACCGCAAGTATTGGATGAAATAGACTAGTTGTGGTAGATGACTACTCAAGATATCGAGATAATGATCGTTATGACATTTTGACCGCACTCTTTAGACAGCTCCAAACACAAAAAGAAGATGACATCGTTAGTGTTCGATCCGACAATGGTACAGAATTCAAGAACAACGGTGTTGCTCAATACTGTGATGATCATGGTATTGACCACAACTTCTCTGCTGCTGGAGTTCCACAACAAAACGGTGTAGTGGAAAGAAAGAATAGAACGTTGATAGAGGCTGGAAAGACAATGATTGCTGAAGCAAAGCTACCTCAATATTTTTGGGCTGAAGCCGTCAACACGGGATGCTTCACTCAAAATAGATCCCTCATCAATAAGACCTACAACAAAACTCCTTATGAACTTTGGAGAGGAAGAACCCCCAACATAGCATACTTCAAGATATTTGGATGCAAATGCTTCATACTCTACAATGGAAAAGAACATCGAGGAAAATTTGCTCCTAAGGCCGATGAAGGTATATTTATTGGGTATGCTAAACACTCAAAAGCTTTTCGTGTATTTAATAAAACCACTCTTAAGATAGTTGAATCTGTCCATGTTACTTTTGATGAACATTCTCTCCTTGAGCCACATATGGCTCCAAATATTGCTGATGATTTTGTTGAGATAAATGAGACAGGTACAACTCAACCACAAAATCAATCAACTCAAGGAAACCCATCTACCTCAACTGCACCTCCATCTACCCCACATGAAGCACCAGAAGCTACCTCATCTGCTGCTACCTCAAATGGAGTTGAAATTGAAACACCCATCAATGTTGAAGAACCTATCCCTCAAATCACTTATGACTGGGATGACTCAAATGATGTACCACTAGAAGATTTACAACCACCATCAACTCAACCAGACATACCTCAAGAAGTTCGTGAGGTCAGAAATCACCCAATTCAGAATATCATTGGTGATTTGCATTCTGGAGTTCGAACAAGAAGATCAAACTATGATGCACTTACCGCATTCATATCTCAAGTTGAACCCAAGAAAGTTGATGAAGCACTTCAAGACTCAAGTTGGGTTGTTGCTATGCAAGAAGAGCTCAACCAATTTGAAAGATGCAAAGTTTGGACCCTAGTTCCAAGACCACAAGATCAAGGAGTGATTGGTACAAAGTGGGTGTTCCGAAACAAGATGGATGAGAATGGAAGCATCACAAGAAACAAAGCTAGGTTGGTTGCACAAGGATATAGACAAGAATAAGGCATTGATTACGATGAAACTTTTGCCCCCGTTGCAAGACTAGAAGCTATAAGGATATTCTTAGCTTATGCCTCTTACAAAAGATTCAAGTTATATCAAATGGATGTGAAGAGTGCATTACTCAACGGTGAACTTCAAGAAACAGTCTTTGTTGCTCAACCACCCGGATTTGAAGATCCCAAATTTCCAAATCATGTCTATAAACTCCGTAAAGCTTTGTATGGACTCAAACAAGCTCCACGAGCATGGTATGATACTCTATCTAAGTTTCTCCTTGAAAAGGGATTCAAGCGTGGTAAGATCGACACAACTCTATTCATTGCTAAATATAATGATCATACTTTACTTGTTCAAATATATGTAGATGATATTATTTTCGGTTCTACTAATGAATTGTTGTGTAAACGTTTTGAGAAACTCATGAAAAGCAAATTTGAGATGAGCATGATGGGAGAATTGACATTCTTTCTTGGACTTCAAATTAAACAATGTGCTGAAGGCATCTTCCTCAACCAAGCTAAGTACACAAGAGATCTCATCAAGAAATTTGGACTTGAAAATGCAAAGGCATACGACACTCCTATGGCTACTGGTAACAAGCTAGATAAAGACTTGAAAGGTAACAAGGTTGATCAAACCTTATATCGAGGTATGATTGGCTCTCTCCTATACTTAACTGCTAGTAGGCCAGATATCATGTTTAGTGTTTGCGTTTGTGCTCGTTATCAAGCTGATCCTCGAGAAGCACATCTTATTGCTGTTAAACGTATTATTAGATATCTATCTGGGACTATTAACCTTGGACTTTGGTACTCCAAAGATTCAAATTTTGATCTTATAGGTTACTCAGATGCAGATTATGCAGCATGTACCATTGACAAGAAAAGCACGAGTGGAACTTGTCATTTCCTTGGAAATCGACTAGTTTCATGGGCAAGCAAGAAACAAGCCTCAGTCTCTGTATCTACCACAGAAGCTGAATATATAGCTGCTGGAAGCTGCTGCTGCCAAGTGCTGTGGATGAAGCAACAATTGGTTGACTACGGAATCAAAGAAGAAAATTGTCCAATCTTTTGCGACAACACATCTACCATTGCTGTCTCCAACAACCCCGTCATGCATTCCAAGACCAAACACATTGATATAAAATACCACTTTCTCAAGGATCATGTGGAAAAAGGTAATATCCATCTAGAGTATGTGAGTACTGATGATCAAATCGCAGATATTCTCACCAAGGCTCTTGATTCCAAGAGATTTAGGTATCTAAGGGGAGAAATGGGTATGCTTGAACTCTAACTCAAACTTGTCCATAAGATTTCTTGTACTAATGTTTGTCCAAGTTCAAAGGAAGGTACACGGCAGGCATATCACGGTCAAGCAAACAATTGATCTCTCAATCCCTTACTTGACCGCACCTCCTAGTTGCCGCATCATTCAAATGCTGCCACAAAAATCATGCTGCCGCATAAAGTCTTGTCACCTCAGTAATGATCTATCTCAAAAGACTAAATCAAGCAAGGTAAGACCTCACCGACCGCACATGTCACGGTCGACATCTCAAGCTACCGCACTCAGGCCCAGGTAAGTCTTCTAACTTAGTAATATTTTGAGATATTTTGACGATATCTACCTCAAGGGCACAAAGGTAACTTTCTATTTTCCCTCGCTTGTATTTAATTCAAATCTTTTAAGGCATTAAATTTTTGTATTTAATATTTATTCCTTAAAATATCCGAGCCGTCATTGGCTAGTCCGATGTGACCTCCTGCTACTTCGCATTTAATGAAAAGTGCCTCCTAGGTCATGTCAGTCACCTTTTTTTAGAATTAACCTCCCATCTTCCCATCACCCTGACACACTGCAAACTCTCTCTCCACCTAAACCGCTCCACCTTCTTATACTCTACCACTCTCTGCATTTTACTTTTTCAGAAAATCACCTCTCTCTCTAACCTCTCTCTAAAATCTCTCTAAAACCGTCATTCATCTTTCTCTCTTTGAAATTCTCTATAAATGACTTCCAAACACCAATCTAAGAAATCGTCGAAATCAGTTGAATCAAGAGACGAACCTCAAATTCAATCTACTCCTCCAGTCGTGGTCATGGTATGAATCTCTTGAACTCGCCATTATTACTCTTGGTGAAAATTTCGAAAACCTTTCATATTCCTTGAAGTTTTCTTCGATTTCTTGCGTTATTGGTATGCAAATTGTGTATTGATTGTTTGATCTAGTTCGTTTATTTCTGGAGTTCATTAGTTTCGTTGATTCACTCAAATGAGTTTATCATTTTTTTTGGGTTTCCATTAGCTTTCCCCTTTCAATTTCTGAGTTTAATGTTGATTAGTTCATGAAATTGATGTGTTTTTATTGCTCTATAGGCATTTCCGATTCTTCCCAGGTTATTTTCCTTCGTTTTGATCACTTTTCTGGGAATCTGGGTTTAACATGTGTATCGTGTTCATCGTGTTCTTCATAGTGTTCTACGTGTTCTTGGCATATTCAATGATTTGATCCATTTTTATTTAACTTGTTTGACATTTTGTGTTTATACACTATTCACATTTTGATCTTGTATGGGTCAACACTTCAGTGTTTGCGGTAATATCGTTAACATTTCTACCTGCCGCAACCTCTTGGTACCGTGCCTCACTTGACAGCACCATCATTGCTTTACACTCTTGTCAAGTGACCGCACGACCTACCTCGTTTTCTAAACTTTAAATTTTGCTTTGTTTCAGGACTTAAACCATTTCATTCCTGGGATAGTCATAGACCATGCAGACCTCAGAAAGGATGCCATTGGCCGCAATATCTTGGGTCGCATGAACAAATCTGGAATTCTCCCTCTCTTTACATTTGATCAAGAATTTCATCTTCCCGCTTTTGTTGACGAATTCTTCAGTTCGGCTGTTGAAATGGAAAGTCCAGAAGAGCCTGCCGCACACCCTAAATTCCTTCAAGCCACTGTTATGGGAATCCAATTGGCGTTTGATGCTAGTGACATTGCCCATGCCGTGGGAATCAATAAAAGTAAGGACTTTGATACGATTTCACGACAGGAGACCCTTAGTCTGGCTAAGAAACTAGCAGGCATGGCAGACATTCTCAAAATACAGCGTAAGGATGTTGGTGAAATAATGTACCATATTGGCCATCTGGTAGATCACGCCCTATTATGCAAGACTGGCAATCATGCCAACTTTAATCACACTCAATGGATGATCTCTGCTGCTATTTATCTTGGCAAGCGATTAGATTGGGGTCAAATCATGTATGATATCCTGAGAGCCAATATTCTCTCATATAAGGATGCGGTTGATGAAGGCGAGACCAAGTATCGCACGAACAGTAGGTTGATTTCCTACTTGATGAGTCACACAATCAGAATCAGGGAATTGTATGAGCAGAACAAGAATTATAAGGTTCCAATTCCTACCTCAAAAGACTTCTGCCGCAAATCTATGAAGACCAATTACCGTGGTAATTTTGGGGATGAAATGTATCGTTCTTACCTTCTCCGAGATCCCATCGAAGAGTACATTCCCCCCAAATACTCTAAAAGAGGTCAAGCCAACCTTGGTGAAAAGATGGTGAGTGATGTGGAGGCTGCCGCATTTGAGCTCGACCGCAAGAATGCTGCCGCAATGAAGGCTCGTGAAAAGGGTAAGAATGTTGAACTCCCCTCTCCTCCAACTTCTGTTAAAGGCAAAGAGAAGGTTGGGGAACCGACAAGGAAGTCAAGACCAGTTTCCCAGGGCATCAAGATTTCACCTACCGCACCTGTTCGTCCTGCCGCGCCAAAACCTCCAAAATCTAAGGTCATTCCTACTGCACCTCCAATGTCTCCTTCCCCATCCCCTGAACCTCAATCAAAATCCAAAGTCTCTAAATCCCTCTCTTCCAAACCTCCCGCACCAAAGCAACCCTATGTTGTCCCTCAATCTACCGTGCCTTCCCTCAAATCTAAACCTTCTATATCCCTCAAAACAGCACCAAGTCAGGGGGAGTCGTTTGACAAGAAAAGATCTCATACCCCTAGCCCAGTCAAAGTCTCCAAAAGGCTAAGGTGGCTAAGCAACCTTCACCTGAGGTAATCTCCCCAACCCTTTCATCTGACGAGGAAATAGTGGTTGCCCCTCCCAAAATTTCAAAGAATTTTGTTCTGGATGCCCAAGAGGCTGATATGGAAGAAGTGAGTGGCTCTGAGAATGAGGATGATACTGCCGCAGAAGAGGATGAGCAGTCTGACGATGACACTGAAAGTGAAACAGAGGAACAGGATGTTGAGAAGCCTATTGATAAGGGATTGGTTGATGAGAGTTCTGAGGAAGAACATGGAGAATCTGCCGCAAGTGACAAGTCTGCCGCAGAAAAGGATATGGATGTTGAGCATGTTGAAGACGACATTGTTCCTGAAAAGGTCGATACTTTTATTGATATTGAGGATGGTGATGATGATGCTACCATATCACCAAAGGCTAAGGTTTCTGAACAAAACATTGAGGTTCCTCCTACCGTGCCTCCTGTCCCTACCGCACCAGCTCCATCGACCGCACCACCTGCTCTTGAGTCGGATCAATCTATTTCTGAACTACTTGCCGCAGTCAAGCTTCTTACTCAGATGCAGGCAGACACTCAATCCCAGGTTGAATCTTTAGTGTCTAGTATGGTGGCGCTTCGAGAGGAGGTTATTGAGCTGAAGACGGATCAAGCCGCATTGAAGCGAGATGTTGCCGCACTTCCCTCCGAAATGATTTCGACCATTAAGGGGGAGAGTGTTGTGATAACAAAGGCTGTTAAGGACATCATGCAAGGAACAACTAGCAGCTCTACCGCACCTCCTGCCGCAGATCCTGCTCTCACTTATGCCGCACTCAGAGAAGCCCTTCATAAGCAAACTAATTACATCAGTACCAGTGTTGTCAATGGTGTTGAAGGTGCGAGCAAAGAATTGTCAAAGGCTATGAATTCTGATAAACTTGAAGTCAAGGATGAGCTGGGAAAGGAGCTGAAGAAATTGAAATCCTCTCTAAAAGAGGAAATTATGGTTCAAACAAATACCGCACTTCTTACGGTTGCAGAAAAGTTTACTCCCAAGATTGCCGGAATGACCGAAGCCATGAAAGTTCAAACCAACTGCATTGAGGTCAACAACGTCAGAATTGAAGGACAATCTACCAAGATTGACCTCCTATCCAACCGCATCAATACGGTAATGAACAGGCTTAATCGACAAGGCGTGATTCAAGCCGCGCAGGAAGCTTTTCAAACTCCTGAAGTAGGTCACGGCAATGTTCATGCTCACGGTGAAGAGGAAGAAGAAGATGGAATCACTGCTCCAGTCATGATTCCTGGATTGAATATCCCAGCTTACCGCTTTCCTCTTGCCGCAAAATTCATTGAAGACATCATCGATATTGACCGTATTTGATATGACCGTATGTGGTCATTTGAAACATTTTATGTTTAATGTTTAAAACAATTTACTTTTCTTTTTTTTTTTGATCTGTAACTTAACAAATATTTCTCTTTTGTGACCTTACTCCTTTGCCTCAATGATTATCATTTGGAGTATGTTTATTGTGTTTGATGCATCTCTATCCTTATTTGATTACTCATCTTGAAATGCTTCAAATAATATTTCTATCTTCTAGGATTAGTATTTTGTTTTTCTTTTTAGGATGATAGAAATCTATGACATTGGCTTAGAGTGTGCATTGACTTGGGACATGATATTTAATAAAATATTTATTCTTGAAAACATGTTTTTACCAAGTACAATGAATTAGCTTTTGTTATAGTAGGTAATGGTCTCAATCAAATAGGGGGAGATTGTTGGGTATGCTTATTATAAACCACTCCTATTACCTTAATTTGATTGATCCCATAACCTTATTTTACTCTTTGTGGACTTTAGGATATATTGTAAGAAGTACTTGTACTTCATTTAGAATAGTCCACTTTATAGTTGAATAGGCTTAGCAGATTAGGACTCAATTTTTCTAAGTCTGGAAAAATGAGGTAGGTCCATTGCCTACCGCATGAAGACGCCTACCGCGGAACCAATGCTTGCCGCATATCCCAAGGTTACCTCATGCAATCCATCTTGCCTCATGGTTCCATCCTACCGCAAGTTAACTCTACCGCATGGAACCATGGTTGAAGAAACTCAAGTTTGTTCAAACTTAACCATGGTCACACGTGTGTCCTTACCTTGGTTAGTTTAGAATGTTGCAAATTCAAATTTCAAATTTGAATACAACTGTCATTTTAGTACAGTTGGACCACCATGACTCTGCAACAAAAGGACAACTCAGACTGAGCTCCAATTAGAAATCAACAACTCATTGTCCTCCAAACTTGCCCTCCAAGAATTCAAACTGCTAGTTTCTCCTTCAAGGCTATAAATAGACCTTGAATTCTTCATTGAAGATAAGCTGAGATTCCAAGAGAGAAATTGCTGTTGAAATTCTTGGTGATTGAAGATTATACTCAAGATTTCCAGATTCCTTCGAATCTTCAAGCACTCAACCTTCAAGTCTTCATCAAATCTCCAGCAACATTCAAGATCATATCTCAAGCCTCTCACACAAGTTTCATTAGGCTCTAAAATCGTATATATTCAAAAGAGCTTTTGATTCTTACACACACACTCACCCCGATTGATCAATCACATAGATTGAATCATAAGGGATACACTGGTCAAAGTCTAGGATTTGAACTTCATAGAAATAGGTGTTGATTCAATACTTCATCTCTGTAATCTGTACTCAAGAATCAATATATACCTCATTCAAAATCCAAGACTGACCATCTTGGTAAAGGACGTAGATCTTTTAACAGATCGAACCTTTCCACATCCTTGTGTTATTTACTTACTGCACTTTACCTTTCTGCAAATTTAATTTAAGTCTTGTTCATCTTGTTCATATTGTTCTTCACTTGTTCATATTAATCTTGTTTGTCTTTTAGTGTTTTATCTTTCAGATTTACGAACAATTGTGAATTGTGTTTGTTTGTCTACCTCATTGCCTTAGCTAAATTCTGACTAACTTATCATTTGCCTAAAACCTCTGAGACACAAGTTTTCAATCTCTCAACCTACCTCACCCCTATCTACCGCAGATTTGCCTACCGCAAACTCACCTACCGCATTATCTGCCTACCGCATTATACTTGTCTAAAATCAACTCAACTTGTTTTTAACGAAAACTTCCACTGTGCATTTTATACTTGACCGCGTAGTTTTTATCTACCGCAAAATTCAAGTGTAAGCATAATGGTTGAATTTTGAAAAAGGGTTGAAATTTTAAATAGGCTATTCACCCCCCCTCTAGCCTCTTTTCATACCCTTGTTGTGTCTCTGGGACCAACAGTAATACCCGGCCAAACCCAGAAAACTACGAATCTCGGTCACTGACTCGGGTCTCTTCCAATCCACTATAGCTTCAACCTTTGAAGGATCCACAGAAATCCCATCTTTAGAAATAACATGACCCAGAAATGAAACCTTCTCGAGCCAAAATTCGCATTTACTAAACTTCGCAAACAACTGCTCCCTCGCAAGAATGGATAAAACTGTCCTCAAGTGTTGCTCGTGCTCCTCTCGAGATTTAGAATAAACAAGAATGTCGTCGATGAAGACCACCACGAACGAATCAAGATAAGGATGGAAAACCCGGTTCATCAAATCTATAAACACGGCCGGTGCGTTTGTCAACCTAAACGGCATAACCAAGAATTCATAATGACCATACCGAGTGCGAAAGGCAGTCTTCTGAATATCCTCAGATCGAATCTTCAACTGATGGTACCCACTCCTCAAATCAAGTTTGGAAAACACCACGGACCCTTGGAGCTGATCAAATAAATCATCAATGTGAGGTAGAGGATACTTGTTCTTCACTGTAACCTGATTCAACTTTCGGTAATCGATACATAATCTCAAAGAACCATCTTTCTTCCGCACAAACAAAACCGGTGCTCCCCACGGGGAAACACTAGGGCGGATAAACCCTCGATCAAGCAACTCTTGCAACTGAACCTTTATTTCCTTCAACTCTGCGGGAGCCAACCTATACGGTGCCTTTGAAATCGAAGCTGTACCCGTCAAAAGATCTATACAAAATTCTATCTCACGATCGGGAGGCATATCGTACTCAGAAGAGAAAACATCGGGAAATTCCCTAACTACCCGAACACTGTCCAAACTAGGGGATTCTTTCCTTGTATCAAGCACACTAGCCAAGTACCCCTCACAACCACGGTGCAATAATTTTCTCGCTTTCACATAGAAATCATACGAATATTTTTACCCAAAGGCATAGCCTCAAAAACAAATTTAGGCATATCAGGGATAGAAAAAGTAACAACTTTCCTACGGCAATCAACAGAAGCATGAAACTTGGTCAACCAATTCATACCTAAAATAACATCAAAGTCCTGAATAGGAAGGACTACCAAGTCCGCAAACAAGACATGACCACATATAAGCACATCACAAGCACGAAAGACTTTATCAGTCACCAAGCATTCTCCTATAGGGGTCGACACCTCTAGCACATAGGGTAAAGACTCAAATACAACATTTAGCAAGGAAGCAAATTGCACAGATATGTATGAATGAGATGATCCTGGATCTACTAACGCTCGAGCGCTCACATTAAACACAGAAACAATACCTCCAATAACAGAAGGATCATCGGTAGCTTGTTGTTGATTCATAGCAAATACCCTTCCTTGGACCTTGGGTGTCACGACCCGAAATCTAGGCTCTATTTTATTAGTAATAAATAATTATTATTTATTTATTTGCCTATCTATTTATTTAAATTATTATTTATTTAAATATTATGTGTGCATTTTATGTTTCATAATAATTGTGCCTAGCATTTTATTTGGGTTAGTGTTGTATTGTTTTGTTGGGTCTTAATTGTGTAGGGAGTGCAAGTATTTATGGGTAGTGTGGAGGAGGGGGCCTAGTGTAAATTCTTTAAATCATTTCCCCTACTCCCTCCCTACTTCTTCTCTTCTCCCTCACTCTTCCCCTTCACCCTCATCACCTCCCAGCAACTCTCTCCCTCTCTCATTAGCCTTTTTGTGGGTAAGTTTTCTCTCTTCCTTCTCTCTTCATTTTCTTCCTCTTCCTCTCATAATCTCTCATTTCTTAAAACTTGAAATGTGTTTAGATCGTCGATAGGATCGCGTAGAATCAAAAATATTCGAATTCCGTCAACTTTCATTATTTTCAAGTAAGTTGCTTTTCCCCTATTTTTATGCTAAAATGCTCATAACATGTTTCTACAATGCTTTAATTGTTATCTTTGAAGTTTGGTTGAGTTTGGAATTGATTTGGAATTTATTTGAGTTTTTGGCTAAAATGGTGATTGGATGAATGTCATGATTCAATCTTGTTTTTGGGTTGATAAATGGTGTTAGTTAGGTTCCCTTAAACTTAAATGTTGTTTGGGTACCTTAGCAATCTTGTTGGTTGTGTTTGATTTTGAGTATTTGTGTGATTTGGGTAAGAAAATGAAGAACCCATTTCTTCCCTCCCGAATCCCGGCAGTCCAGAAGGTTGGGCGACCGCCCAAAAATGTCTGGGCGACCGCACATCTATCTGAAAGGTTTTGTTCTTGTTTGAGGGCTTTTTGGGCGACCGCACAGTTACTTGTGGGCGGCCGCACAGAACCTCTGAAAGTTTTCATTTGTTATTTCGTGTGATTGAAGAATGCGTTTTGGTCTAAGTCTTGGGTGTCCTTCTAGTTGACCTTAGTGAACATTGTAGTACACTCTAGTGATAGAATTGGGTCCTTTGTGATCAAGTTTGTGTTTGAAACAATTAAGTGTTAATTGGGATTTTGGAACATCTTATTGAGGTATTGTTGGTTTGACTTATCTTTGTGATGATCATTTGGTATGATTCCCTACTTTGGAATCATTTGTTGTTTACCGTGCTAGTATTTCATTACTTAGCATTTATTTGGAAGCCCAGCTGGCATATTTGTTGCATCGGGCGATGGGAAAGATTATAATGGCAAAGCCAAGTCCATTATAATGTTGACCATTGTTTTTCCCTTTCTTTACCCCTTTTCCAGATAGGCCTTGGAAAAGACAAGTTAGCTTCCTTTGTGAATGTATCTAGCTACCGAGCATGACTTTGTGGCATGGCTCTTGTCCTTTGTGACACTCTTATGGTTATTGTTCCGGTACCGGGGGTTTCTCTTCGGCTTTCATGCTATTATGAAGATGTGATTTGTTGATCATTGAAGCTGCGCAGCGATCCTTTATTTGGATGTACCGGTTTGGAAACCTTGGCTAATATCCTTTATTATGTGTTTATTTCCGCTGCTATCTGTTATGTGATAATTGCTATGTGTTATGTGATTTATTATGGATTATAGCATCATAGCATGTCATGTAGTTGCATTAGTAACTTATTAAGATTTATCTCACCCCCTTTCTTTTATCTTTGTTTTTCCTTAACCCCCCCCAGGTGCTAAGGATTAGTCTCGTTGATCACGAGAAAGAGGACGTCGAGTGTGGATACATTCTTTTGGGGAAAGTTGTTATAGGTTGGTTAACATTATATAAATGTGTAACCTTTTTGGGATAGTTGCACCAAACAATGACGTCATTAAGAATTGTACATTCATCTTCTGTTGGGTATAAACTTGTGGAAGTTTATGATAGTTGTATTTGGTTATTATCAAACTTAGATTTGTAAAACTTTGGATCATCACCTTTTGTTATCAAATGAAATTTTTAACTTCGGTATTTCACCATTTTGGTTTTAAGTCGACGTCCAGCTCGCGGTCTAGGGCCCGCGGGGTTCGGAGTCGCGACAGTTGGTATCAGAGCCATGGTTTGGCTCTAAGTATAAGTCTAGGTGGACTAGTATGACCTAGGAGGGTAGTAGTGTGCGGAGTGATTAACGGTTGATGTTTTATGCAGGTACTTGTTTACAATGGTTCGTAGAAGGAGTGGTGAAGGTAGTACTGGTAATGCAAATCAGAATGATACAAGGGAAGAAGCACGTGCTATGTTTCAAGGCATGTTCGAGGCGGCCATGAAGGCCATACATGATCAAGGTCCGAGGGTAGAACAAGAACCACCCCGCTACAGATTGGAACAATTTCTGAAGTTGAAACCGGTTGAATTCAATGGGGAACCCGATGTTCGGAAAGCCGAGGTGTGGATTGAGTCGATGGAGAAGATTTATGAGGTATTTGGTTGCACGGATGAGGATAGGGTCCGGTTCGCGGCTTATAAGCTTGTGGGTGCCGCCGAGCATTGGTGGAAAGGGGTCAAAGCTAGTTGGGATGACACTCACACGGTTTATGCGTGGGAGTTGTTTGTGCGCAAATTCAAGGAACATTTCATTTCGGTTGTTGATCAAAACCGAAAGGAGATCGAGCTGCTCAACTTGGAGCAAGGTTACCGAGCCTACTTGATAGAGCAAGATATTGGGGAGCACAAAAGGAAAACTGAGGTGGCGGGTACGGGTAAACCGGGAAGCCATGCTAAATCTCAACTTCAATACCGTTCCGACAACCGAGGTAACCCGGGAGCATCATTTCAGTTTAAGGGGCAAACCACACCGAGGAATCCGAGTACTACTCTGGGGATTCAGAATAGGAAGCCTTGTACCTTTTGTCAGAGGGTAGGCCATTCGGAGGATAAGTGTTGGAAAAAGCAAGGCAAGTGTACCAATTGTGGTGAAATGGGGCACTTTACGAGAGATTGCACGAGGTACCGAGGTCAGTCATCCGGGTCAGGGGTTGGTACTAATCAGGGTCAGAAAAGGGATGCCGCTGGGAAGCCCAAAGTTCAAGGGAAGGTTTATGCCATGAATCAACAACAGGCGACCGATGATCCTTCAGTTATTGGAGGTATTATTTCTATATCTAGTGTGAGCGCACGAGCGTTAGTAGATCCAGGATCATCTCATTCATACATTTCTGTGCAATTTGCTTCTCTGTTAAATGCTGCATTTGAGTCTTTACCGTACGTGCTAGAGGTGTCGACCCCTATAGGAGAATGCTTGATTTCTGATCGAGTCTTTCGTGCTTGTAATGTGGTTATTTGTGGCCGTGTCCTTTGTGCGGATTTGGTAGTTCTTCCTATCCAAGACTTTGATGTCATTTTGGGTATGGATTGGTTGAGCAAGTTTCATGCTTCCGTTGATTGCCGTAAGAAAACTGTTACTTTTTCTATTCCCGATGTGCCTAAATTTGTGTCTGAGGCTAGTCCTCTGAGTAGAAAGGTTCGCTTAATTTCTTATATGAAAGCGAGAAAATTATTGCATAGTGGTTGTGAGGGGTATTTGGCTAGTGTTCTTGATACTAGGAAGGAATCCCCTAGTTTGGATAGTGTTCGGGTAGTTCAGGAATTTCCCGATGTTTTCTCTTCCGAGTATGTTATGCCTCCCGATCGTGAGATTGAGTTTTGTATAGACCTTTTGCCGGGTACGGCTCCAATTTTGAAAGCACCGTATAGGTTGGCTCCCGCAGAGTTGAAGGAATTAAAGGTTCAATTGCAAGAGTTGCTTGATCGAGGGTTTATCCGCCCTAGTGTTTCCCCGTGGGGAGGACCGGTTTTGTTCGTGCGGAAGAAAGATGGTTCCTTGAGATTGTGCATCGATTACAGAAAGTTGAATCAGGTTACGGTGAAGAATAAGTATCCTCTACCTCATATTGACGATTTATTTGATCAGCTTCAAGGGTCCGTGGTTTTCTCTAAACTTGACTTGAGGAGTGGGTACCATCAGTTGAAGATTCGATCTAAGGATATTCCGAAGACTGCCTTTCGCACTCGGTATGGTCATTATGAATTCTTGGTTATGCCGTTTGGGTTGACTAACTCGCCGGCCGTGTTTATGGATTTAATGAACCGTGTTTTCCATCCTTATCTTGATTCGTTCGTGGTAGTCTTCATCGACGACATTCTTGTTTATTCGAAATCCCGAGAGGAGCACGAGCAACACTTGAGGACAGTTTTATCCGTTCTTGCGAGGGAAAAATTATTTGCGAAGTTCAGTAAATGCGAATTTTGGCTCGAGAAGGTTTCTTTTCTGGGCCATGTGATTTCAAAAGACGGGATTTCTGTGGATCCTTCAAAGATTGAAGCTATAGTGGATTGGAAGAGACCCGAATCAGTGACAGAGATTAGAAGCTTTCTGGGTTTAACCGGGTATTACAGAAGATTTATTAAGGGGTTTTCGAGGATTGCTACTCCGATGACTCAGTTGACCCGGAAGAATGTCCCGTTTGTATGGACTGAGAAATGTGACAAGAGTTTCGAGGAATTGAAGCAGAGGTTGACTACCGCACCGATCTTGACTTTTCCTAATAGGAGTGATGGCCTAGTGATTTACAGTGATGCTTCGGAAGAGGGTTTGGGTTGTGTGTTGATGCAGAATGGGAGAGTAATTGCTTATGCTTCGAGGAAGTTGACCCCTAGTGAACAGAATTACCCCACTCATGATATGGAGTTGGCTACGATAGTATTTGCGTTACATAAGTGGAAGCATCACCTTTATGGGGCGAAGTTTGAAATTTTTACCGATCACAAGAGTTTGAAATACCTCTTCTCTCAAAAGGAACTGAACAACCGGCAGCGTAGGTGGATGGAGATTTTAAAGGATTATGATTGTACGATTTCTTATCACCCGGGAAAGGCGAATGTGGTAGCCGATGCGATTAGTAGAAAATCTTATGTGGCTTCGATGATGGTCCGTGAGTGGAAAATGCTTGAGGATGTTCGAGATTGGTCTCCTCGTGAATCGAGACATGGGGCTATTTTTGCGAATATTAGGGTATCTCTGACCCTAATTCAGAGAATAAAGGAAGCTCAGAAAGAAGATCCCGAGTTGGTGAAGATAATGGGTAAATTGAAGAAAAAGAACTTCGAGGATTTTTCTGTTAGCCCGATGGGAGTTTTGACTTTCCATGGTCGTTTGTGCGTACCCGATGTTGGTGGGATAAAGAGACAAGTTTTAGATGAAGGTCACAAGTCGAGATATACTATTCATCCGGGTAGTACGAAGATGTATCACAATCTGAAACAACATTTTTGGTGGAATAATATGAAAAGGGAAATAGCGGAGTACGTTTCGAAGTGTCTAACTTGTCAGCAGGTCAAAGCCGAGCATCAGAGACCCGCGGGACTACTTCAGCCGTTAGAGATTCCCGAGTGGAAGTGGGAGCATGTGACTATAGATTTCGTTACGGGACTACCTCGTACCCGTAGGAAGTATGACAGTGTTTGGGTAATAGTGGATAGATTGACCAAGAGTGCCCATTTCTTGCCTATTGACATCAGATACTCGATGGAAAAGCTTGCTACGCTTTACATTGATGAGATCGTTAGATTGGATGGAGTTCCGGTTAGCATTGTGTCAGATCGAGACCCGAGGTTTACTTCTAGATTTTGGAAGGCATTTCAAGAAGCTTTGGGTACAGATTTGCGTTTTAGTACAGCTTTTCACCCTCAGACCGATAGTCAATCCGAGAGGACTATTCAGATTTTGGAGGATATGTTGCGAGCTTGTGCGATAGACTTTTCCGATTCTTGGGATAGACAATTACCGTTAGTGGAGTTCTCTTACAACAACAGTTATCAGGCTAGTATCGAGATGGCACCGTATGAGGCCTTGTATGGAAGTAAATGTAGATCGCCTATTTATTGGGATGAGGTTGGTGAAGCAAAGATTGTGGGTATTGATTTGCTTCAGGATTCAGTTGAAAAGGTTAGAGTTATCCGGGATAGATTGAAAACAGCCCAGAGTCGACATAAGAGCTATGCAGATAACCGAAGGCGAGATCTTAGTTTTCAGACCGGTGATTTTGTGTTCTTGAAAGTATCTCCGAAGGTGGGTATCCGAAGGTTCGTGAAGAAGGGTAAATTGGCTCCGAGGTTTATTGGCCCGTTTGAGATTTTGGAAAGGTTGGACTTCTAGCGTATCGTCTTGCGTTACCACCATCTTTGGACCGGTTGCATAATGTTTTTCACGTTTCTATCCTTTGGAAGTATGTTCATGATCCATCTCACGTGTTACCGAGGATACCAGAGGATATTGAGCCCGATATGACTTATGAGGAACGACCGGTCCGGATCCTTGATTCTAAAGTTCAAGAGTTGAGGAACAAAAGCATTTCGTTGGTTAGAGTTCTTTGGAGGAATCATAATATCGAGGAGTCGACGTGGGAGCTCCGAGATGAGATCGAGAGGAAATTTCCGTGTCTTTTTAATTAGGGTAAGTCTCGTTAAAATTCGGGTCGAATTTTCTTTAAGGGGGAGTGAATGTCACGACCCGAAATCTAGGCTCTATTTTATTAGTAATAAATAATTATTATTTATTTATTTGCCTATCTATTTATTTAAATTATTATTTATTTAAATATTATGTGTGCATTTTATGTTTCATAATAATTGTGCCTAGCATTTTATTTGGGTTAGTGTTGTATTGTTTTGTTGGGTCTAAATTGTGTAGGGAGTGCAAGTATTTGTGGGTAGTGTGGAGGAGGGGGCCTAAGTGTAAATTCTTTAAATCATTTCCCCTTCACCCTCATCACCTCACTCTTCCCCTTCACCCTCATCACCTCCCAGCAACTCTCTCCCTCTCTCATTAGCATTTGTGGGTAAGTTTTCTCTCTTCCTTCTCTCTTCATTTTCTTCCTCTTCCTCTCATAATCTCTCATTTCTTAAAACTTGAATGTGTTTAGATCGTCGATAGGATCACGTAGAATCAAAAATATTCGAATTCCGTCAACTTTCATTATTTTCAAGTAAGTTGCTTTTCCCCTATTTTTATGCTAAAATGCTCATAACATGTTTCTACAATGCTTTAATTGTTATCTTTGAAGTTTGGTTGAGTTTGGAATTGATTTGGAATTTATTTGAGTTTTTGGCTAAAATGGTGATTGGATGAACGTCATGATTCAATCTTGGTTTTGGGTTGATAAATGGTGTTAGTTAGGTTCCCTTAAACTTAAATGTTGTTTGGGTACCTTAGCAAACTTGTTGGTTGTGTTTGATTTTGAGTATTTGTGTGATTTGGGTAAGAAAATGAAGAACCCATTTCTTCCCTCCCGAATCCCGGCAGTCCAGAAGGTTGGGCGACCGCCCAAAAATGTCTGGGCGACCGCACATCTATCTGAAAGGTTTTGTTCTTGTTTGAGGGCTTTTTGGGCGACCGCACAGTCAATTGTGGGCGGCCGCACAGAACCTCTGAAAGTTTTCATTTGTTATTTCGTGTGATTGAAGAATGCGTTTTGGTCTAAGTCTTGGGTGTCCTTCTAGTTGACCTTAGTGAACATTGTAGTACACTCTAGTGATAGAATTGGGTCCTTTGTGATCAAGTTTGTGTTTGAATCAATTAAGTGTTAATTGGGATTTTGGAACATCTTATTGAGGTATTGTTGGTTTGACTTATCTTTGTGATGATCATTTGGTATGATTCCCTACTTTGGAATCATTTGTTGTTTACCGTGCTAGTATTTCATTACTTAGCATTTATTTGGAAGCCCAGCTGGCATATTTGTTGCATCGGGCGATGGGAAAGATTATAATGGCAAAGCCAAGTCCATTATAATGTTGACCATTGTTTTTCCCTTTCTTTACCCCTTTTCCAGATAGGCCTTGGAAAAGACAAGTTATCTTCCTTTGTGAATGTATCTAGCTACCGAGAATGACTTTGTGGCATGGCTCTTGTCCTTTGTGACACTCTTATGGTTATTGTTCCGGTACCGGGGGTTTCTCTTCGGCTTTCATGCTATTATGAAGATGTGATTTGTTGATTATTGAAGTTGCGCAACGATCCTTTATTTGGATGTACCGGTTTGGAAACCTTGGCTAATATCCTTTGTTATGTGTTTATTTCCGCTGCTATCTGTTATGTGATAATTGCTATGTGTTATGTGATTTATTATGGATTATTGCATCATAGCATGTCATGTAGTTGCATTAGTAACTTATTGAGATTTATCTCATCCCCTTTCTTTTATCTTTGTTTTTCCTTAACCCCCCCCCAGGTGCTAAGGATTAGTCTCGCTGATCACGAGAAAGAGGACGTCGAGTGTGGATACATTCTTTTGGGGAAAGTTGTTATAGGTTGGTTTACATTATATAAATGTGTAACCTTTTTGGGATAGTTGCACCAAACAATGACGTCATTAAGAATGATACATTCATCTTCTGTTGGGTATAAACTTGTGGAAGTTTATGATAGTTGTATTTGGTTATTATCAAACTTAGATTTGTAAAACTTTGGATCATCACCTTTTGTTATCAAATGAAATTTTTAACTTCGGTATTTCACCGTTTTGGTTTTAAGTCGACGTCCAGCTCGCGGTCTCGGGCCCGCGGGGTTCGGGGTCGCGACATTGGGCTTTCCCGCAGCGTCTCTTTTCTGACCTTGTGGAGCACCAGCTCCTACCCCAGTCGGTTGACCTCTGAATCTCGGGCAATCCTTCACAAAATGCCCCAACTGCCCACAGTTAATACATTTCCCCTGTTTCTTCCAACACCCGGTCCTCAGAATGACCTTCCTTTTGGCAATAGGTACAAAGTCTCCTATTTTGGTTCCCTTGGTTCCTAGAAGTAGTACCCGGGTTCCTTGGGATTGGTTGCCCTCGGGACTGAGATTATCCCCCAAAATTACCTCGGTTATCTGAACGGGATTGTGGCTTGCCTTGTCCTCCTTGCTTGCTCGGGTTAGTCACCTCTACCTTCTTCTTATGCTCCTCTATATCTTGCTCGATCATATAGGCTCGGTCCACCGCATCCTGGAATGTCACAATCCTTTGGGCTATAAGTTGAGTCCGAATAGAAGTCTTCAAACCCCGAATAAATCTCATAGCTTTCTGTTCTTCGGTCCTCACAAGATAGTCACAATACCGGGCTAATTCTGTGAACTTAGCCGAGTATTGAGCTATAGACAACGAACCTTGCTCCAAGTTGAGTAGCTCGATCTCCTTTCGGTTCTGATCTACTACCGGGATGAAATGCTCTTTGAACTTTCGTACAAACAATTCCCATGCATAGACTGTATGAGTATCATCCCAACTAGCTTTAACCCTTTTCCACCAATGCTCGGCGGCCCCAACCAATTTATAAGCCGCAAACCGGACCCTATCCTCGTCCGTGCACCCAAACACATCATAAATTTTCTCCATTGACTCGATCCATAGTTCGGCCTTCTTTACATCGGGCTCACCGTCAAACTCTCTTGGTTTTAATTTCAAAATTGCTCCAACCCGTATCTCGGAGGTGGCACATACTCCTCTCTTGGACCTTGATCATGAATAGCCTTCATGGCCGCCTCAAACATGCCCTGAAACATTGCACGGTTCTCTTCCCGAAGATCATTCTGATTCTGAGCCCCACTAGAACCTTCACATGTCCTTCTTCTAGCCATTGAGAACAATTACCTGCATAAAACATCAACCGTAACTCACTCCGAACACAACTACCCACCTAGGTCATACTAGTCCACCTAGACTTATACTTAGAGCTAAACCATAGCTCTGATACCAACTGTCGCGACCCCGAACCCCGCGGGCCCGAGATCGCGAGCTGGACGTCGACTTACAAATCAAAACACCAAAATATCGGAGATAAAATTGCAATTTCATATCAAAAGATGATAACACAAGGGTTTGGAAAACAATTTAACAACGACAATGTACTAGTGTAAGCCCCATAAGCTCACACAACAAAATAATAAAATATACAAATCTTAGTGACGTCAAAGTGTGGTACAACTATCCCAAAAAGAGTTACACATTTATATAATGTAAACCCACCAATATACACTTGCCCCAAAAGCTCAACCCTCGCGATGTCCTCGTGATCAGTGAGTCTAATTCCTTGGTCCTGGGGGGGGGTTAAGGAAAAACAAAGATAAAAAGAAAGGGGGTGAGATAAATCTCAATAAGTTACTAATGCAACTACATGATATGCTATGATTCAATAATCAATAATATATCACATAACACATAACAATTATCATATAACAGATAGCAGCGGAATTCAATTCTTTTTGGTTCTACGCGATCCTATCGACGATCTAAACACATTTCGTATAGAAAAAAATGAGAAAAGATGAAAGGAAGGGGATGGAAATGTAGAGAGAAGGTTGAGAGAAAACTTACACTTTTCTTGACAATGGAGAGAGAGAGAAAGGAGTATGCTGAGAGTGAGGGAGAAGGTGAGGGAGAAGAGAAGGAGTAGGGAGGGAGTAGGGGAAATTATTTAAAAAGTTACATCTAGGCCCCTCCCCATCTACTAACACAAAGACTTACACTCACTACTAACAAATAAGACCCAACAATACTACACTAACCCAAATGACTCAAATAAAATGCTAAGCATAAATTATTATGAAACATAAAATACACACATAAATATTTAAATAAATAATAATTTAAATGAATAAATAAGCAAATAAATAAATAATAATTATTTATTACTAATAAAATAGAGCCTAGTTTTCGGGTCGTGACAAGAACCTTCACCTGTTCTTCTTCTAGCCATTGAGAACAATTACCTGCAGAAAACATCAACCGTTACTTACTCCGAACACAACTACCCTCCTTCATAAAACAATGGATAGTTGAAACCTGTTTTCATGTCCGGGAGATGCCTTATCTTATATGGATAGGGTATATACTACTACGCATACTAGTCCACCTAGACTTATACTTAGAGCT
The DNA here is from genome assembly GCA_026119855.1 of Campanula takesimana. Taxonomy (NCBI): domain Eukaryota; kingdom Viridiplantae; phylum Streptophyta; class Magnoliopsida; order Asterales; family Campanulaceae; genus Campanula; species Campanula takesimana. Next base: position 1,674,194 of record JAOWBW010000175.1, on the reverse strand, counting down.
AAACCAAAGCTCTGATACCAACTGTCGCGACCCCGAACCCCGCGGGCCCGAGATTGCGAGCTGGACGTCGACTTACTAATCAAAATACCGAAATATCGGAGATAAAAATTTCATTTCATATCAAAAGATGATAACACAAGGTTTTGGAAAACAATTTAACAACAACAGTGTACTAGTTTAAGCCCCATAAGCTCACACTACAAAATAATAAAATATACAAATCTTAGTGACGTCAAAGTGTGGTACAACTATCCCCAAAAGAGTTACACATTTATATAATGTAAACCCACCAATATACACTTGCCCCAAAAGCTCAACCCTCGCGACGTCCTCGTGATCAGCGAGTCTAATTCCTTGGTCCTGGGGGGTTAAGGAAAAACAAAGATAAAAAGAAAGGGGGGGGGGTGAGATAAATCTCAATAAGTTACTAATCCAACTACATGACATGCTATGATGCAGTAATCAATAATAAATCACATAACACATAGCAATTATCATATATCAGATAGCAGCGGAAATGAACACATAACAAAGGATATTAGCCAAGGTTTTCCCAAACGATAAACCAAATAAAGGTCGCTGCCAGCTTCAATAATCAACAAATCATCATCTTCATAATAGCATGCAAGCTGAAGAGAAATCCCCAGTACCGAAACCAATAACAAGGGGACAGTGACACACAGTCAAAGCCCGAAAACCAATAGCTAAGTGCTCACAAAGGGGCTAGCTCATGTCACATCCAAGGCCAATCTGGAGGAGGGAAATAATGGGGCAAAACAATGGTCAACATTATAATGGACTTGGCTGCGCCATTATAATATTTCGCATCGCCCAACACACACAAAATACCTGCTGGACTTTCAAGTAAGGGCTAAGTAATAAAATACTAGCTCAATAAACAACTAAGGATTCCAAAGTAGGGAATCATTTCAAATAAATCACCAAAAAGGTGCACCAATTCAGCAACACATCAAAAGATGTCCAAACAAATACAAAACGATACTTGGTCAAATTCCGCACATATTTGTTCACAAAGGAACCATTTTAAACACTAGAGTTATCCATAACCCACACAAACAATTATCCCAAACTTTATCACAACGGACCGATCGTAAACGTTTTGTGTTATAGAGCACCTACTGAAAACTCAACACAATCTAAAACTGAATCTCAACCAAATAAACCACCTCATCTAGTAGTACTCTAGAAAATCTTTAAAACGATAGTTTACTCGATTAAAACGGAGTCCGGATGAAGAAGTTATGGCCTCCGGAAGATTGAATGAAAAACGGACAATTTGATCAAAGTATGAAATACCATAAAACGTCACAAGGGAGTAATGACAACCACCTAATACTCATTTACACATTTTATAACTCTAACACACTCCTTACACGGTTTACATAGGCTTACGGTTGACTTCTTATTGTTCCGGGTGCTTACTTTTAAGTTATAAACATTTATGCCTAAAACAGGGGTGCTCGGCCGAGCAGTTCTATATGACTTGGCCGAGCAACCTCGGCTCCAAAATTATGACTTTATGGTCTACTCCGCTCGGCCGAGTCAAGGGACGTGCTCGGCCGAGCACCTCCTAAATTTAGAAAAACACAGAAGAACCCAGGTAACCAAATCAAACCTAATCTTACCCAAAACTTCACCATTTCTCTAATACTCAAAATCAAGACTTCCAATAAGCATAATAATGCACCAAAACAACTTGTGAACTTGAAATGGATCTAATTAACAACATCTAGCTACCCACAACAAGATTCGAATCCCAACATTCCCAAGAACACCATTTTTGGCCAAAACACTAACAAATCCCAAATAAATTCCAAACTCAACTAAACTTCAAATATAACAACCCAAGCATTATATAAGCATGATATGAACTTTTTATCATAAAAATGGGGGGAAAGTAACTTACTTGAATTTTCTCGAAGTTGCCGGAACTCGAATATTTTTAGCCCTCTACGATCCTAACGACGATCTAAGCAAGTTTCATGTTTTAAGAAATGAGAAATAACAAGAGGAAGATGGTTAGATTGAGAGAGAAGGTAGAGAAGAAAAACTTACCCAAAACCAAGGAGAGAGAGAGTTGCTGGGAGAGATGGTGGATGAGGGAGAGGGTGAAAGAGTGAGGGAGGAGGAAGAGTAGGGAGGGAGTAGGAGAATGATTTAAAAGAACTTACACTAAGGCCCCCTCCTCTACTAACACAAATACTTACACTCCCTACTAACAATTAAGACCCAACAATACTACACTAACCCAAATGACTCAAATAAAATGCTAGGCATAATTATTATGAAACATAAAATGCACACATAAATATTTAAATAAATAATAATTTAAATAAATAAATAAGAAAATAAATAAATAATAATTATTTATTACTAATAAAATAGAGCCTAGATTTCGGGTCGTGACAAAAAGGTTTTTGAATTCTTTGTTGTACACAACTTGTTTTGCATATGATTTTCAAAAGAATTGTTCTTCTTGAAAGATGTTGATTTCAAAGGATTCTTTGGTTGTGCACAATTTGTTGTACATGCGAGTTTTGGCTTTGTTCATAAGATTCTTGCTTGATTGCTTTTGTAAATAGATCGTTCATGCTTGCTCATTGTTGTTGATTATACATTGCTCATAATGTTAAAACGGATTGGAAAATTTCTATTTTGACTCAAAAGGGAACATAGAAGGCTTCACACTACGCGCACTTGACCTTGCACGTTCCAAATACCCTTCAAACCCGGGGTGGATGCCACGATGCAGCTTGATTGGTGCTCTTGTGCCCTTCTAGCGCGCACGGGTCCCTTCCACCTCCCCTTCCGAGCCGAGTCAACCACACTTGTCCATGACACACAAATACCGTGACTTTAGTTGGTTTTTGGTCTAGCTCACGTTGCCACATCCTTAATGTGTGTCTAAGGTTAATCATGGCCAAGTTAATGCCCGAGTCATGACTCCTTGTGAAAGCAAGTGTGACCATGGTCAACTTCGACCCGGTCCTTGACTTACGCATTAATGTTGACCGTAATTAACCTAAGTCACGTATTAAGGATAGGGTGACACCGTGTTGTCGAGCCCTAATGAATGGTCCATACTAATCATCCTAAAGCCCAAGGATAAGGTTCGAGAGCCCTCATCAAAGATGAGGTTACGCCCTTAAGTCCCTAAGACGAATCTCGATCCCAACCGGGGCTTAATCATGAATGGAATGGACCGCACATTGGGAACCTCGCAATGAACTAGACCCTAGGATCGTTAATTTCGGTCGGTGGAAGCCGCTTGCCCTCTAGGACCCTCGCCCGGGACAGTCCATCCCTGGGAGCGTGCAAGACAGGTGAAAAACGAGGGGTCTATAGGCGTAGTGATGGCCTCCACTGATCCAGGATTTAGAATAGTTGCGAAAAAAAGTGAAATCTTTTCCAACCAGTTAGGAATAAATGTGTTTTAAGTAAACATGAACATAATTAATAATAATGTACCATCATGTTCCATGAGCCTAAACCCATTCTCCCAAACACCAACCCGACCCGAGTCTGAAATGAGCCTCCTTCTCCTCCGCAGCTCGTAAGAAGTGGGTCAGAGTTCCGGGTCATCGTCTGATTAGTTCCGAGTCTGACAGTTCATCAGCGGCTTTACTCAGACTTCTCCGAATGGCTAGTCCGGCAGGAAGTAGTAGTGGAGGTGACAACACAGCGGATCCAAATGGTCTTAGTAGGGAAGAGCTGGTCCAAGCTCTAGAGGCCGCCAGGGCTCGGGAAGAGAATGTCAGGAAACGTCATGAGGATATGCAGAATAGGGTTATGGAGGCCATGAGGCAGAGAGGGGTAGCTGTTGTGTTTGAAAACGACGGAAGTTTTGTGGAGATCACTGATGAAGAGGGAATTGAGTATGTGCAGCCCCAAGGATATAACCGGGTTCTGCCCCCTCAAGCTTACCCAAATATGGAGACCTCACGTCCTGCATTCCAAGTCACCACTCACCAATATGTGCCTACCACTCATGCTTCATTTGTCCCGCTAGGCTGTTTTCCCGTATACCCGCCAGGGTTCAACTTGTATGACACAATCCCAAGTAGCTGAGCACCTTTGGCTCCAGCAACCATTGGCCTGCCACCTCCAGCTTTGCCAACCACATCTCGAGAAGTGCATTACCCACTTTACCACCCAATAGCCCAAATCCCTGAGACTATCCCACCACATATCCTGACGAGTAACCCGGCACCAGGGTATGTCTACACCATTTGCCACCTCAAAATCCTCCTCCGATGGTCCCATCCACCACTTCACCTCCCGCCACAATGCCAGTGACGAGCCAAATCGTGGGATCAATCAACTCAAGCCTACATGTGGACCCCCAGATGGGGTGGTTGGTAGAGAGATTGAAACAAATGGAAGAGAGATTTGAGGGGATGAACGAAAGGAAATCCTCCTTGGGGATCACCGACCCCAACAAGATTGTTCCTCTGCCTCATAAGTTCAAAATGCCAGAGATAGACAAATTTGATGGAACTGCCTGCCCCCAGACTCATCTCAATGCCTATACTTTAGCCATGAGAGCAAAAGGGTGTACCATGCAGCAAATGGCCTATCACTTCCAACTGTCCTTGAGAGGAAACGCCCTCAAATGGTTCTTCTACTTGAAAGATGAATCCCGAGCAACATGGGATGCGATCAAAGAAGCATTCCTCATAAAGTATTGGTCAAACCTAGAATGGGAAACCAACCGGGTTGATCTGCAAAGCACCCTGCAAAAGGGAGATGAACCAATATGAGAGTTCTACAAGAGGTGGAATTATAAACTTGGAGAGATTTCCAATCCGCCCACAGAAGAAGAACAATTGGACATTTTCCAATCATGTCTGAAACCTAAGCTGCGGGCCTTGATCAGTCATCATTTTTAACCCAACCTCCGGGCAATGGTCACTGCCGGGTCTAAATTCGAAAAAACCCTCAATGAGCAATCCTCTGCTCAGGCCAGTGGCAACTCCTACAGATATCGTCCCCCGACAGTCGGTAAAGGGAAAGAAGCCGTGGGAGCTATAAAAAATATCCAAGGGGAGAATCCGAGACAAACCCCGCAAAAGGCCGGGAACTGGGAAAGGTGCCCGTATGTTAGATTCGAGGACTTTGGGATGCCCTTAGGAAAGGTGTTTGAGGGGCTAGTTAAACAAGGCCTTACCAAACCCCTTGTTAACTTCCAACCCAGCAACCCCGAGAGGTATCATGACAAGAGCAAGAGGTGTGCATTCCACAACTACCATGGGCACGGCACCGATGATTGCCCCGCTGTAAAACGCATCATCATAGACTTGATTGCCAAAGGGAAGCTTGAATGCCCCCGAAGTCCAAATGTAATCAACAACCCGTTCCCCAACAACCTTGCCATTAATATGATTGAATTTGGGCCGGCCGATGTGAATATGATTGAGTTTGGGGAGCCGACACCGATGAACCTTTTGGAATTCAATGTCCCGATGACTGAGATTGGGGAGGAATGGAAGGAAAGCCTATAGACATGTGTGCAGGAAGGAAACAAGAAATGCCCGTCCGACTCTATGATTGCCAATGTGATGAGTGCAAAGGTCCCCCAACAAAATGCTGATGAGTTGATCGTAATAACACTCACCGAGCATGAGCTCACGTTCGAAGAATGCATGGAGGAAATGGAAAAGTCCGTTAAGAGCACGTTGAACAGCGAGAGCCAGGGATCAAATGGGATTTATCCTCCGTACGATGATTGCTTCCATGTCATTGAAGCATGTAGTTCATCCACCGGCAAAAGGACAGTTAAAAAAGTGGGTCACCCCAATGGGAGGAATGGGTCCGAAATCGCAAAAACCCCGGAAATCACCAACTATGAAAGGTATCTCGCCCGAATGAAAGGTGCCATTCGTTCTATGCCCCATGAGGAGCTCCGAATCCTATGTGAAAGTGATGATGATGAGGTATCTTCAAATATGCCTCCTCGTGTTCCTTCCCCGAGATTGGAAGAAAAGGCTTTCCGGCCTTAGATGACTTCTTAGCTTTTCCACCGTTATCTCCACCGCCACTGCTGATTGATAGGTCCGTATTCCCGGATTTCTACTGTTGCATGCTTACTTTGGAAAAACTCCGTGAAACCGTAAGAGTTGAGAGGAGCCAAAGCCACCACCCTATCTCTCTAGAAAGGATCCGCGAGTCAGAAAACACCCCGAAAAGAATGGTCATGGTGAATGAGTTATGAAAGGAAGCATGGCCATATGGTACCCAAAACCCCTTGTCACTCGAAAAAGGGGTGGAACAGGTTGACTATCCATTTGAAGTGAGTGTACTGACTCGATCCGGGCAGATGCGCATGGAGAACCCTAGGAGACCTCCGCCACCAGAACACCGAATGCCTCCCCCTCTTGCTAGTGAGGCAAAAGCCCTAGATTCCGGAGAAGAGGATCCCGTCTTAACCCAGCTCAAAAGGACACAAGCTAACATATCTTTGTGGTCCATCCTCACTTCCTCCTACCCTCACAAGCTCAAATTGGAGGAATGCTTGGCCCAAACTATGGTACCTACCACGGCTACCCCCGAAGAGGCCGTGCAAATGATTGGAAGTGTTCAATATGGAAATGTCATCACATTCACGGACTTGGATTTGCCGAAATATGGGGCTAACCACAATGAAGCTCTCTACATCATGGTGCAATTGGATGAGCGCCGCCTCCCTCGGGTTTTGGTTGATAATGGCTCCGCCATGAATATTCTCCCTGCTAAAATGATGGATCTACTTGGTCTAAAGATCCCCGACCTAAAGCCTTCCATGATCACCGTTAAGTCTTATGATTCCACGGCCCGCTCAATCCTAGGGGTGGCCACCTTGAACCTTTGGTTCGGAAAACAGATGATGCCAACCGACTTCCAAGTACTTGACATCCCCATATCCTTCACCGCCTTAGTGGGACGCCCATAGCTCCATAAAGTCAACGGGGTAGCCTCCACCCTCCACCAATGTTTAAAATATGTGCAAGAGGGAAATTTAATAACCATTTATGGGGACAGTGTTACTACAGAGGGAACCAACACCAATGTGATTCCCGTGTTATAAATCAAACATGAGGAGAGCGGCATGGTTTTGACCGGGTTCACCGAGATACCATCCAAAACCCACATCTATTGTGTAGATCTTACGCTCACTAAGGACAGGATTCCCCCTGCAATGAGAATGATGCGTTTGATGCACTACCTCCCGGGGCTTGGTCTTGGAAGGAAACTCCAAGGGACCCACAAGATTGTTGAGATCAAGGAGCAAAATACGCTCCATGGCTTGGGTTACAAACCCACCCCCAAGGGCCTTAGGATGGATAAGGAAATGGCTTGGAAAAGAAGCCAAGCCAGGGCTCAAGGGATTCCGTTTAAGGCTCCTAACCTCCGCCCTTACACTTTCGATATGAGCCGCTACTTTGTGAGAGGAGGGGTCCAAACCGAGACCCCAGAGCCGAAGGAGCCAATGATGACCAATTGGGATAAGTTGCAAGGGGACCTCAAAAGATTCTGAGGGATGGTGGCTAACCCCGTAAGGAGGGCATTTCTGGATGCACCTAAAATGACCGGTCCTACCGAGACCACCATAGGTCACGAATACACCTTTAAAGGAGTGCCTGAGATGGTAAGGGAATTTGAAACCTTGTCTACGATGGAGGCTGGCCAAGAAAAGGAACCCGTTTGGGGTCGAAATGGTAGATGCAAGTTTGAGAAGATAGCTCCCAAGCACGCCACCAAGGAAGTCATGGACGACGAATGGGATGGTGTGGTAATGCAAGAAATGTTTGGGGAAAAGTTGGTCGTGCCTGATCTGATTGGCCTCGAAAAGGAAATGATTACTGTGATAGGAGATGGGTCTCCTAGGATCTTTGACCCTCGCACCTTGGTAAGCCCGATGGACATGCCTCTGAAGAATTGGGTGACTTTCTTTGGACCGGCGGCGAGCAAGGAAGAAATGACCACGAAGCTTGGATTGGTTCCCCACCGCCTAGGGTCAGGTGTCATAGGGTCCAATGTAGTCGAGTCCCCTCAATCTCTTGTCTTTGAATTTGAGTCTTCCTCCTCCGAGGGCCTCACGCCCGAGGATTATGAACTTGTAGCCAACATTGTATTCCCGTTTGCATTAAATGAAATGATAGACCTTTCCGAGTTGCCCCTCATTGCCAACTTATTAGATGATAAATTAACTAATAATCTAAAAACGGTTACTGATGAATCACCTAATAATGCAGACACACTAAATGAACAAAACATTAAACAATCATCAAAGCAGGTTATTGACCGAGAGGAAAGTCATGCCCAAACTGCCGAAGAGGTTTTAACTAAGGTGAATTTGGGGACTGAAAATGAGCCGAAAGAGACAGAGATTGGTAGCTACTTCAAAGGAGCCGAAAGGGAAGCTTTGGTTGAACTACTTAAGGAATATGTGGATGTGTTTGCTTGGTATTACAAGGATATGCCGGGGTTGGATTCTTCGATCGTTGAACACAGGATCCCCGTGGATCCTGAAGTGAAACCTGTCAAGCAAAAGCTTTGGCGAATCAAACCGGAATGGTCTTTGCAAGTCAAAGAGGAGATCGAGAAGTTGCTCCGGGTCGGCTTCATAAGGGTGATAGAGTACCCCTCGTGGCTATCCAACATAGTAACAGTCATAAAGACCAACGGAAAGGTCCGATGCTGTGTCGACTTTAGGGATCTCAACAAGGCGAGTCCCAAAGATGATTTCCCCCTCCCGAACATCGACATGCTTGTAGATATTTTGAGGTCAAATCTTTTGTAGATGGTTTTGCCGGGTATAACCAGATTAAGATGGCTAAGGAGGACCAGGAGAAGACCGCCTTCACCACCCCCTGGGGACCTTTTGCTACACCGTAATGCCTTTTGGATTGCGAAATGCTGGGGCTACCTACCAAAGGGCCGCAACCGCACTCTTCCATGATATGATCCATAAGGAGACAGAGGTGTATGTCGATGACATGATTGTACATTCCAAGGGCACCGGCGGGCAGCACTTGATAGACTTGAGAAAGTTCTTTGACAGGCTCAGGAAGCACTCCATGAGGCTCAATCCGGCCAAGTGCACTTTTGGGGTTTCTCGTGGCAAGGTCTTGGGGTACATGGTCACTAAATGAGGCATCGAAGTTGACCCCCAAAAGATTAAGGCAATCGTGGAAATGAAGCCACCTCGTACCCAAACAGAGGTAAAGGCCTTCATGGGAAGGTTGCAATACATTAGCCGCTTCATAAACCAGCTTACTCCCACATGTGAGCCCATCTTCAAATTGCTAAAGAAGAATGCGGAGGTTGAATGGAATGAGGAATGCCAAAGAGCCTTTGACAAGATTAAGGCCTATCTCATCCACCCACCAATCCTGTGCCCCCCGCACAAGGATAAGCCACTCTTGCTCTACCTAACAGTGACTGATACGTCAATAGGAGCAATGTTGGCCCAAGAGAGGAAGGATTCGAAGGTAGAAAATGCCATCTACTTTGTGAGCCGTAAGCTACAAGGGAGCGAGCTCAACTACTCCCTAATTGAAAAGACTTGCGCCGGATTAGTATGGGTCGTAAGAAAGTTGAAGCATTACATGCAGGCCCACCCAATACAGCTCATCTCCAATATAGACCCCATCAAATGCTTGTTGGAAAATCCATCCTTGTCCATGAGACTTGCCAAATGGTCTTTCTTCCTAGCCGAGTATGATATCAGTTATGTGTCAATAAAGGCAGTCAAAGGAAGGGTCTTAGCGGAATATTTGGCGGACTTCCCTAGTAATGAGGAAAAGGAGCCCGAGCCGCAATTCCCTGATGAAGGGATTTTTTCCCTCGAAGGGGAAAATAGGTGGCAATTGTTCTTCGACGGTGCCGCCAATAAAAGAGGAAATGGCATTGGATTGCTCTTGGTCGACCCAAAAAGATGAGCACACCCCCATCGCCATCAAGTTGAACTTTGATGTAACCAACAGTGCCGCGGAATATGAGGCGTGCACGGTCGGTTTGGAAGCAGCCCTGGAAAGGAATGTGAAAGAATTGGAGGTATACGAAGATTCGGCTTTGATCATCAACCAAGTCTCCAACAAGTGGAAAACACTGGACCCTGATTTGCAAAAATATCATGCCTACATGGAAGAGCTCACGGCAAAATTCAAGGAAGTTAGCTTCCACTACTTGCCGAGGGACCGAAACCGTTTTGCCGACGCCTTAGCTACTTTGGCCTCATTGGTAGAAATCCCCGAGGGAAAGTCATTAAAACCTTTCCGAGTTGGGAAGAAAGAAAATCCGGCGTACTGTTATGAGATTGAGGCCACCCCAAAAAAGGTGGAGGAGCCATGGTACAATCAGATTTACCGATTCCTCAAGGAAGGAGAAACCTCCTTCATGAATGAAAAGGGGGAATATGTGGATGGGGTAAAAGCTAAAAGCATGGCGGCACTCAAGCGGCTAGCATCTCACTATGTCATCTGTTGGTAGTGGTGCCCTAGGCACGTTTAATAAACGTTGTAATTGTTATCATTTATTTCATATCAATAAAGAGATGTTTTGATTATTATTGTTGTTCATGTTTACTTATAATAATCTCCGTCCCTAGTACTTATTAAGCACAAGTATAAAGGCTAAATGATCATGGGATGATCATGTTAGATTTATGGGTACTTGTTTAGAACAAGGTACTGGACATGACCCGCTGTTTGAGATTTATGTCATGGTCTATGTCGTACATACATCTCATATTAGTTATGACATTTGAATCCTTAGACATGAAGTTATTATAGTCTTCCACTTGATGAACATTATGTTTGACATATTCAAATGCTACCTTAACACGGTAGTTATAAAGGGTATGATTGGCATAATCGGATTCCCGTTGGGAAGAATAATAAGCTAAATGGATTTGTCCCTCCACGGAGAGATGTCAAGCTTGGGACCTCGAAGGAATGATGTTGATGAAATGTTCGGCCGAACTCAAATGGATTGATTGGATCAATAGCATTTGAATTATCAACATATTCGGAATCGAGAAAGTATTGAACAAGACAAGTTGACTGTTTGACCATGACTTGTGTTCAAAGAGATCGTGGACAAAAGGATTGTGACATATTCTAAATGAATGCGAACTTGTATCTAGTTATACTATTTGGGTAGGTATGACTGTCGCGCCCCGACCCGTAGTCCTACTTGGCCCCACGTCCGGGACACGCACGGAAGACGTCACAAACATTTTTAAGAAAATTTTTCCAAATATACTTTCATAAAAAGTCTTATATGACTAAACAACATTTATTAGACTTGACTACAAGTCACAAAACAAACTTTCTCAAATGAGTACTTAGCCACTTGGCTATAACAAACTTTACTTATAAAATTTACAAACACGAACACCTACTAAAAGAGATGATACAAATAACTGAGTCACGGGTACACTACCCTAAAGGTATTACATTTACATAATGTATCCTTTATACACATCACTTCCCAAAAGTCTTACCAAAGATCTCTTTACCGACGTCCTCCCTGTGCTGTGACCTATTCCCTGGACTCCTTCTTATCTAAAACGGTAAACAAATAAGGGGTGAGAATAAATCTCAGTAAGTTACTAAAATGCAACTACATTACATGCTAATATGAGAAACATAACGGAACAATACCACAAATGATCATATAGCATATAGCACATAATATGAGAGGCTCCCTATCGCCAACCGTCCCATACCGGTTGGAAATAACGACCAACTCATCATACAACACATAAAGCGGAAATAAACACTCATACGTGGATACTGAGCCAAGGTTCTCAAACCAAACAATAGCCATCTGAGAGGCATCAACTGAGCAGCATCGAAGGCTGAAACGGGTTCCGGAACCAAACAACAACAACAACAACAACAACGGGGAAAATGACACAAAGTCATAACCCAAAGTGCCCAACCTTTGGCCTAAGGAAGGGGGTTAAAAATGGGAAACCAATGATAGGAGCCTTATAATGTACTTGGCTCGTGAGACTATTATAATCCCTATCACTGCCCAAACACACACAAAAGTACCAGCTGGACTTTACACGCAAGCACTATATAGAAATACTTGCTTAAACAACAATCAGGGACAATGATTTCAATGTAGGGAACCATGCCAAACACATCAAGAAGATGAACCATTCAACACATTACAAAGTGTTCAACAATGCTCACTTAATCCATTACTCACATTTCACAATACTTGAGTTCACAAAGGAACCAATTCTACCACTTTAGTGATCCACAACAATCATCTAACTACTTTAGGACACTACTCAAAAACTAGACTAAGATTGACCTTTAAATCCCTTGGTTTGAAAACTCTAAACTTTTCAGATGACTGGGCGGTCGCCCAAACAGGGCTGTGTGGCCGCCCAAAATACTCTGTCCCAAGAGTAAAACCTTTCAGATAGATGTGCGGCCGCACGCCCTTTTTGGGCGGCCGCCCACATCACCTGGCAGACCAAAACTTAACCAAAGTTCACTCCTTTCGTTTCACAACCCAAAATTACTTGTACTTGTAACACTTAACATTTGCAACTAATACAAAGACTACAAATTCAGTCTTTAAACAATTCTAACACCCAACAAGAACCATTTCCATACTACTCCTTCTGTCCCAAATTTACAAGTATAAATAAAACATACCCAAAACATTATTTCACAACCTACTAGGCATATATAACATGTTTATATCCATTTTATTAGGTACAACAACATTACGATACTTTCACAATACTACAACACCCATTTGTATTAACATTTCCCACATGCAACAAATTATTACTACTCCCTCCGTTTCACAAGTATCATTATAATTTTTTAATATACTAATATACCCACTTTAGGATACTTTCACTTCTTTCCCCGTCCCATAAGTAATAGTATAATTTTATAATACATTTATTTAACATTTAACTAAAGATATTATTTTACCGTCCCACGAGTAGGAGTATAACCTATAAAGCATATATAATGTTGCATCATCTCATACTCCCCCAAAACCAAAACTACTATACCCATTTCCCACAAATAACAAGTCTATAACAAGTTTTACTACCCCCTCTGTCCCAAAATTACAAGTATATAAAAAGTATACTAAAACATCTTTTTTTCAACATATTAAGCATATAAAGCATATTTATGACCATTTTAACATTTAAAGGGGGGATTAGTAACTTACCTATTTTTCCGGAAAAAGTGTCGCAGAAACATGTTTTGTTCGGGTAGAAATGACCTACTCAACGCCCTGATCATTTTTTATATAATTAGATTTTAAAACGGATAAGTAAATAAATAAAAATGGGGAAATTAATATAAACGTAACCTTACCTAGCTCTTTACTTAGCCTAGAGGAAACTTGCTTTTGTTGTTAGAATGTAAGGAGTATGAATGTCTGAGAATGAGGAGGATGGAATGAAGATAAGCATGCTTAATTAGTATATATACTCATCCACCAAAAGCCCTTCTACTTTCATTCTAAGCAAATAAACCCCTCTACTTATTTTTTTTTTTACAATTAACCCTAAAGTTTCAACTAACTCATTTAACTCCTTTAACCATTATTACTACTAACTAAGTAAATAACACATTTAATCAAGTAAGATGTGCAAGTCATAAAATATTATGCAACACATAAAATGCACACATAATGTCAAATTAAAATTCCCAAAAATATAAAATAAATAGGGACGGGTTTTGGGGTCGTTACAATCACTCTCCCTTAAAGAAATTTCGACCCGAATTTTAGGATTGTTTACCTCAACCCTCAAACAACCCAGGATACTTCCTTTCATTTCAATCCCGAAACTCCATACTGAGTTCAATATCCTCTAAAATTTTAGACATATCGGAGAAGAATCATAAACACAATTGCGTAGCATCAACACATGGAATTCATTATCAACTTCGTCGAGAGAAGGAAGTAACACAAGACGATAAACTCAACCTCTAGCTCTTTCCAAAATCTCAAAAGAACTGACATATTAAACAATTCCACGAGAAGTAAAGGTATATCCCTCGAATTCTTAGAATCAACTAAACAAGTTCTCAAGAATCTGAATGGTTATTTCTAACTGACCATCTGACTGAGGGTGAAAGTCATACTAAGTCTCAATTCCGAACCCCAGGCGTTCTGAAATGCTTGCCAAAATCAAGATGTAAATAAGGAACCCATATCTATTACCATGCTCGTAGCCATCCCATGAAATCGAACTATCTTCTGAACAAATAACTGACAGCTGATAATTTACTTCCAGATTATTCACAACTCAAGGACTTAGTTGAATACTTAGAATTCCTCGCATCAAACAATTAAAGGTAACTCCTCGAATTTATCTCAATACTCTACTTCTACTTGGATTCATAATTAAATTGGTCTTGTGTATCCCTTCAAGTATCTATAGTTGAACTCCATTATACATGTTTAATTCCACTAAGTGTTGACTACATACTCTGCTATAGAACTTAAAATTCCATCACTAGCCACGAACAAAATCTCATTGTCTGTCATTATTCATTCCACGAGTAATTTTCGATAGTTGATATTATTCAATAGAGTAGAAATTTAAAGCTTTCACAATCGCAAAGTCACACCATGTCTCAACTCACGAAGACTCCAAAGTGTTAATTCCTCTAACATTCCCCATTTAGTTTTATCACCCATGAACTATAAGTCAATGAATCCACTAACACAATACCTTTCCCGATGATATAATATGGTAAACACTTAAAATCTAACTCCATCAAAGTCATTCACTAATGCAATGGATGTATAATCGCAATAAATCTCAATATATGGGTAGGATAATTTTGTTGATAAGGAATCAATCTTCTCAAAGCACACATTGTTACCGTACCATCCTGAAGCAATGAACATCTCAATCACTCTTTAAGGCATCTCTATGAATAATGAATTTATCAAATCCACTATAAGGGTAAGCTTGAAATATCCACTAGAAATTAGTAACACTAATCATATCCTCTAGATATCTGTAGTTCTAGTTAAATCCATTAAGCAATATCAATACTGAAGTTGTCATCAACTCTCGATTCATCAATTAATACTCGCAACAACTAAACTCGTTCACTCTTACCAATCCATCGAGATAGTGCATCTTTCTATGTTATGTAGTTAACAATGTAGCTACCTTAGAAATCCATCAATAAATCCTCAACCCTATGCCTGAGTTGAAACTTTCCTCAAAATAATATATCCTCTAACATGACGACATTCTACCCTGATTTTACAAACTGCTACCGCTCTCAAAGAACTCAGACTAGGATTACTTATACAATTCAACGTATCCAACATTACCACTGAAGCCGGTGAGAATTCAAACTATATAACCACCATTCATGATGTCCATACCCGATATAAAAGCCATCTTTGAAATATACTCAACTAAAATTCTCAACAAATGATAATCACTTCAAATCAACCACTAAACAATTACTGATCTCTGATGTTGCTCAAACATAGCACCCAACCACTTAAGATCACCCAAGGTTCTCCTCAAGAACAAGTACCACTCAAGGGAAATAAATTTAAAATCTCACAAGGAAAAGATATCTTTCAATTTAAATGCAAATTTTTCACTACTAACTCCATAAACTAACTACCAGGCACAAGCTTGCAACAACAATTTACAAATTTCTTAATTCCTAAATAGCATGAAAGCTAAACACATATATATACCATGCTTAACTAAAACACAATAGCATATAAAATTCCACCACCATAACATCAAAATCTTGTGATGACAACATCACTAAACCGGCAAATAAAACATGCCCATGAATACGCACATCACAAGTATACGACACTTTATCGGTCGTCTAACACTCCCCCTTAGGAAGACACATCTAACACATAAGGTAAAGACTCAGAAGACACATGCAATCAAGAAGCACAATGCACAAACACACAAGTATGCGAAGAGCCAGGGTCTATAAGTGTGTGTGATCTCAAACTAGACATAGAAATTATACCTCCAGTCACATTAGAAGAATCTGAAATCTGTTGTTGATTGATGGAAGAAACATGATCTTGCGCCTTAACCTTTCCTGAAGCATCCCTCTTTTGGCCCCGAGATGACCCAGCTGCACTTCCCGATAACTGATTCTTAAATCTAAAGCAACTCTTCTGAAAGTGACCCAACTGACCACAACTCAAACATTTGCCTTGCTTCTTCCAACATTTTTCTTCTAAATGTCCCATACTTTGACAGTAGTTACATACTCGTTTACTTCGAGTTCCTCTATTATGGGCCCTTGAAAAGATTCCCTAGCTTGCGGAGGTGTTCCTGATATTCTCTACTATCTCCACGCTGGGTTGCGGTTTTACCTGTTCTCCTCGTTTTGTCACATCTGAGGTTTCAATCTTGGTTTTATGCTCCTCTATATCGTCAATGATTTTCATGACAGCTTGAAACATACCTTGGAACAGTGCTCGAACCTCTTCTCTAGCGTTACCCGACCCTGAAGGCCCTGACTGATTCCCTTCGGTGCCAACCATTTCCAATAAGTACCTGCATAAAACTCTCAACGTTACTTACCCTATACACAACTACCCTCCTAGGTCATTTAGTCATTCTATACCATCTACAACCTAGCTCTGATACCAACTGTCGCGCCCCGACCCGTGGTCCTACTTGGCCCCACGTCCGGGACACGCACGGAAGACGTCACAAACATTTTTAAGAAATTTTTCCAAATATACTTTCATAAAAAGTCTTATATGACTAAACAACATTTATTAGACTTGACTACAAGTCACAAAACAAACTTTCTCAAATGAGTACTTAGCCACTTGGCTATAACAAACTTTACTTATAAAATTTACAAACACGAACACCTACTAAAAGAGATGATACAAATAACTGAGTCACGGGTACACTATCCTAAAGGTATTACATTTACATAATGTATCCTTTATACACATCACTTCCCAAAAGTCTTACCAAAGATCTCTTTACCGACGTCCTCCCTGTGCTGTGACCTATTCCCTGGACTCCTTCTTATCTAAAACGGTAAACAAATAAGGGGTGAGAATAAATCTCAGTAAGTTACTAAAATGCAACTACATTACATGCTAATATGAGAAACATAACGGAACAATACCACAAATGATCATATAGCATATAGCACATAATATGAGAGGCTCCCTATCGCCAACCGTCCTATACCGGTTGGAAATAACGACCAACTCATCATACAACACATAAAGCGGAAATAAACACTCATACGTGGATACTGAGCCAAGGTTCTCAAACCAAACAATAGCCATCTGAGAGGCATCAACTGAGCAGCATCGAAGAGCTGAGACGGGTTCCGGAACCAAACAACAACAACAACAACAACAACGGGGAAAATGACACAAAGTCATAACCCAAAGTGCCCAACCTTTGGCCTAAGGAAGGGGGTTAAAAATGGGAAACCAATGATAGGAGCCTTATAATGTACTTGGCTCGTGAGACCATTATAATCCCTATCACTGCCCAAACACACACAAAAGTACCAGCTGGACTTTACACGCAAGCACCATATAAAAATACTTGCTTAAACAACAATCAGGGATAATGATTCTAATGTAGGGAACCATGCCAAACACATCAAGAAGATGAACCATTCAACACATTACAAAGTGTTCAACAATGCTCAATTAATCCATTACTCACATTTCACAAGACTTGTGTTCACAAAGGAACCAATTCTACCACTTTAGTGATCCACAACAATCATCTAACTACTTTAGGACACTACCCAAAAACTAGACTAAGATTGACCTTTAAATCCCTTGGTTTGAAAACTCTAAACTTTTCAAATGACTGGGCGGTCGCCCAAACAGGGCTGTGCGGCCGCCCAAAATACTCTGTCCCAAGAGTAAAACCTTTCAGATAGATGTGCGGCCGCACGCCCTTTTTGGCGGCCGCCCACATCACCTGGCAGACCAAAACTTAACCAAAGTTCACTCCTTTCGTTCCACAACCCAAAATTACTTGTACTTGTAACACTTAACATTTGCAACTAATACAAAGACTACAAATTCTGTCTTTAAACAATTCTAACACCCAACAAGAACCATTTCCATACTACTCCTTCTGTTCCAAATTTACAAGTATAAATAAAACATACCCAAAACATTATTTCACAACCTACTAGGCATATATAACATGTTTATATCAATTTTATTAGGTACAACAACATTACTATACTTTCACAATACTACAACACCCATTTGTATTAACATTTCCCACATGCAACAAATTATTACTACTCCCTCCGTTTCACAAGTATCATTATAATTTTTTAATATACTAATATACCCACTTTAGGATACTTTCACTTCTTTCCCCGTCCCATAAGTAATAGTATAATTTTATAATACATTTATTTAACATTTAACTAAAGATATTATTTTACCGTCCCACGAGTAGGAGTATAACATATAAAGCATATATAATGTTGCATCATCTCATACTCCCCCAAAACCAAAACTACTATACCCATTTCCCACAAATAACAAGTCTATAACAAGTTTTATTACTCCCTCTGTCCCAAAATTACAAGTATATAAAAAGTATACTAAAACATCTTTTTTTCAACATATTAAGCATATTTATGACTATTTTAACATTTAAAGGGGGGATTAGTAACTTACCTATTTTTCCGGAAAAAGTGTCGCAGAAACATGTTTTGTTCGGGTAGAAATGACCTACTCAACGCCCTGATCATTTTTATATAATTAGATTTTAAAATGGATAACTAAATAAATAAAAATGGGGAAATTAATATAAACGTAACCTTACCTAGCTCTTTACTTAGCCTAGAGGAAACTTGCTTTTGTTGTTAGAATGTAAGGAGTATGAATGTCTGAGAATGAGGAGGATGGAATGAAGATAAGCATGCTTAATTAGTATATATACTCATCCACCAAAAGCCGTTCTACTTTCATTCTAAGCAAATAAACCCCTCTACTTATTTTTTTTTTACAATTAACCCTAAAGTTTCAACTAACTCATTTAACTCCTTTAACCATTATTACTACTAACTAAGTAAATAACACATTTAATCAAGTAAGATATGCAAGTCATAAAATATTATGCAACACATAAAATGCACACATAATGTCAAATTAAAATTCCCAAAAATATAAAATAAATAGGGACGGGTTTTGGGGGTCGTTACAATGACGGTTTGCTAGAACCTAATCATATCTTATGGGATCATGTTTAAGCCCATTGACAACTTAGTATAATCCTAGAGGGTCACATACAATAGAACGAATCTTAAATAAGAGGACTATATTGGCATTTAGGGTCGGAGGACCTCCAAGGAATTTCTGGAAAATTCTGGGCTTCCTGGTCAACCAAGCGGGCGCTTGGGTTGGACCAGGAGGGCGCCTGAATGATTTCTAAAAGGCCTGGACCTTCTGGTCAAATAAGCGGGCGCCTGGGTATGACCAGGCGGGCGCCCGGTATGGCGGCTGAATAATTCCCAATTCGATTAGGAAAGGTTTTTGGCACAAGTTACCTATTTGGAATAGGTCTTAATTGTGTATAAAAACCCCAATTCGGCCAGACCATATTTAGTAGTGCTTTTGTGAGTCTCAAAGAGTTTGAGAGAGATTTTATTTTGTTCTAAGATATCCTTGATTGAGGAACAAAATAATTCACAAATAAATTCCATATAGTTCTTTATTAAATTGTGAATGTGTGTTTCATAATTGTTGGTCTAGCAACCAAGATCAAGGAGCCTCTTGATATTCGTTCGAAGTGTGGACACCGCTAGAGGGTGAATTTTATCATCTACAAAGTTCGTGATTTTGTCCGTGATAAAGCTTCAAGTTTCTCCACCAAGACCAAAGAAAACTTTGATAGTCATCAAGGGTTAGTTTATTCCTTTATTCATCATGTTGTATTTGATTTAATCATATGAACGGATCCATGGCTTTGGGTTTCTTAAAATTTTAATTGCTAAATTCCGCTGCGCATGTTACTTGGAAACCCAAGTTGGGTGAAAGGGCAAGCGACTTATTGGGGTTGATACATTCTGATGTATGCGGACCATTAAGTAGCAATGCTAGGGGAGGATTTCAATACTTCATAACCTTCACTGATGATTATAGTAGATTTGGGTATGTTTACCTAATGAAACATAAAAGTGAAGCATTTGAGATATTTAGAATATTTCAAAATGAAGTAGAAAAACAACTTGGCA
The DNA here is from genome assembly GCA_026119855.1 of Campanula takesimana. NCBI lineage: Eukaryota > Viridiplantae > Streptophyta > Magnoliopsida > Asterales > Campanulaceae > Campanula > Campanula takesimana. The sequence goes on along the minus strand of JAOWBW010000175.1, from coordinate 1,653,942 downwards.
AAAGTATAAAGGCACTTTGATCAGATCGAGGTGGTGAATACTTAAGTCAAGAATTTGATGATCATCTAAAGAATTTTGGAATAGTTTCACAATTGACTCCACCCGGAACACCACAATGGAATGGTGTGTCCGAGAGGAGAAATCGGACCTTGTTAGACATGGTTCGATCAATGATGAGTCAAGTTGATCTTCCAATATCCTTTTGGGGTTACGCTCTAGAAACCGCTGCTTTCACACTAAATCGTGTTCCAACTAAATCGGTTCAAAAGACTCCGTATGAGATGTGGAGCGGAAAGAAAACTTGTTTATCTTTCATGAAGATTTGGGGTTGTGAAGCTTTTGTCAAAAGACTTGTCTTAGACAAACTTGCACACAAATCTGATAAATGTGTTTTCGTGGGATATCCTAAGGAAACTAGAGGATATTACTTTTTCAACCGTGAGGACAACAAAGTGTTTGTTGCCCGAACTGGTGTCTTTCTAGAGAAAGAGTTTCTCTCAAAAGAAATCAGTGGGAGTAAAATAAATCTTGAAGAAATTCGAGACCCAGAAAATAACATTGAACCAATAGTGGAACAAGAACAAGAACCACAAGGAGTTGTGGAACCTGTTCAAAATACACAAGCAACTCGCAGATCTAGTAGGTTACGATCCGAGCCCGAGAGATATGGATTTCTCGTAACGGATAGTAATGAGGTAGAAATCATTGAGAATGATGAACCGTCAACCTACCAAGAGGCGATGTCTTCTCCTGATTCGGACAAGTGGCTTGGAGCCATGGAATCCGAATTGCAATCCATGCAAGACAATCAAGTTTGGAATTTGATTGATGCGCCCGAAGGTGTAAAAACCATAGGATGCAAATGGATCTTCAAGAAGAAGACTGACATAGATGGGAAGGTGCATACTTACAAAGCTAGGCTTATAGGGAAAGGTTATAGGCAAGTTCATGGTATTGACTATGATGGGACCTTTTCACCCGTAGCAATGATCAAGTCTATAAGAATTTTGCTTGCCATTGCCGCATATCATGACTATGAAATATGGCAGATGGACGTCAAAACCGCTTTCCTGAATGGAAAAACTCCAAGAGGATGTGTATATGACACAACCAGAAGGTTTTGAACAAGATTCTAAAGTATGCAAATTGCAGAGATCCATCTATGGATTGAAGCAAGCTTCTAGGAGTTGGAATCTCCGTTTTGATGAATCGGTCAAAGGGTTTGGTTTCATCAAGAACGAAGATGAGCCTTGTGTATACAAGAAGATTAGTGGGAGCATAGTGCTATTCCTTATTTTATACGTGGATGACATATTACTCATTGGAAACGACATTCCTACACTTCAGTCTGTGAAGACTTGGTTAGGAAAGTGCTTCGCAATGAAAGATATGGGTGAAGCCGCATATATTCTTGGCATTAAGATCTATAGAGATAGATCAAGGAGGCTACTTGGTTTAAGCCAAAGTACATACATTGACAAGGTCATTAGAAGATTCCGTATAGAAAATTCTAAGAGAGGCACCTTGCCCGTGTTACATGGAGTTTCTCTAAGCAAGACTCAATGTCCTAAGACAAACGATGAGCGTGAGAAAATGAATGATGTTCCATATGCTTCGGAAATTGGGTCCCTCATGTATGCCATGATTTGTACTAGGCCGGATGTATCTTATGCTTTGAGCATGACAAGTAGATACCAATCCGACCCTGGCGAAAATCACTGGATAGCTGTAAAAGCGATTCTTAAGTACTTGAGAAGAACTAAAGACTCGTTTTTGGTCTATGGAGGAATGGAAGATGATCTCGTTGTAAATGCCTACACGGATGCAAGCTTCCAAACCGACAAAGATGATATCCGATCGCAATCGGGTTTTGTGTTTATGTTAAATGGTGGAGTTGTAAGCTGGAAGAGTTCCAAGCAAAGTACAACCGCTAATTCTACAACAGAAGCTGAGTATATTGCTGCATCGGATGCTGCAAAGGAAGCTGTTTGGATTCAGAAGTTCATAACTGAACTTGTAGCGGTTCCTAGTATTGCTAATCCAATAGACCTTTATTGCGATAATAATGGTGCTATTGCTCAAGCAAAGGAACCAAGAGCACATCAGAAATCCAAACACATACTTAGGCGTTTTCATATCATTCGAGAGATCGTTGATAGGGGAGACGTAAATATATGCAGAGTACCTACTGATGACAATATTGCGGACCCGCTAACAAAGGGACTTCCACAAGCTAAACATGATGGTCATGTTAGGTCCATGGGTATTAGATACATGGGAGATTGGGCCTAGGGCAAGTGGGAGATTGTTGGTAGTGGTGCCCTAGGCACGTTTAATAAACATTGTAATTGTTATCATTTATTTCATATCAATAAAGAGATGTTTTGATTATTATTGTTGTTCATGTTTACTTATAATAATCTCCGTCCCAAGTACTTGTTAAGCACTAGTATAAAGGCTAAATGATCATGGGATGATCATGTTAGATTTATGGGTACTTGTTTGGAACAAGGTACTGGACATGACCCGCTGTTTGAGATTTATGTCATGGTCTATGTCGTAAATACATCTCATATTAGTTATGACATTTGAATCCTTAGACATGAAGTTATTATAGTCTTCCACTTGATGAACATTATGTTTGACATATTCAAACGCTACCTTAACATGGTAGTTATAAAGGGTATGATTGGCATAATCGGATTCCCGTTGGGAAGAATAATAAGCTAAATGGATTTGTCCCTCCACGGAGAGATGTCAAGCTTGGGCCCCTCGAAGGAATGATGTTGATGAAATGTTCGGCCGAACTCAAATGGATTGATTGGATCAATAGCATTTCAATTATCAACATGTTCGGAATTGAGAAAGTATTGAACAAGACAAGTTGACTGTTTGACCATGACTTGTGTTCAAAGACATCGTGGACAAAAGGATTGTGACATATTCTAAAGGAATGCGAACTTGAATCTAGTTATACTATTTGGGTAGGTATGACGGTTTGCTAGAACCTAATCATATCTTATGGGATCATGTTTGAGCCCATTGCCAACTTAGTATAATCCTAGAGGGTCACACACAATAGAACGAATCTTAAATAAGAGGACTATATTGGCATTTAGGGTCGGAGGACCTCTAAGGAATTTCTGGAAAATTTTGGGCTTCCTGGTCAACCAAGCGGGCGCTTGGGTTGGACCAGGCGGGCGCCTGAATGATTTCTAAAAGTCCTGGACCTTCTGGTCAAATAAGCGGGCGCCTGGGTATGGCCAGGCGGGCTCCCGGTATGGCGGCTGAATAATTCCCAATTCGATTAGGAAAGGTTTTTGGCACAAGTTACCTATTTGGAATAGGTCTTAATTGTGTATAAAAACCCCAATTCGGCCAGACCATATTTAGTAGTGCTTTTGTGAGTCTCAAAGAGTTTGAGAGAGATTTTATTTTGTTCTAAGATATCCTTGATTGAGGAACAAAATAATTCACAAATAAATTCCATATAGTTCTTTATTGAATTGTGAAAGTGTGTTTCATAATTGTTGGTCTAGCAACCAAGATCAAGGAGCCTCTTGATATTCGTTTGAAGTGTGGACACCGCTAGAGGGTGAATTTTATCATCTACAAAGTTCGTGATTTTGTCCGTGATAAAGCTTCAAGTTTCTCCACCAAGACCAAAGAAAACTTTGATAGTCATCAAGGGTTAGTTTATTCCTTTATTCATCATGTTGTATTTGATTTAATCATATGAACGGATCCATGGCTTTGGGTTTCTTAAAATTTTAATTGCTAAATTCCGCTGCGCATGTTACTTAGAAACCCAACATCATCTTGGGGGACATCTTGTACAAAAAGCGCCATCAGGACCTTCTCCATAGGTGTATAAGCACGGATAAGGCAAAAGAGCTCATGCAAGAAGTTCATGGTGGAGTGTGTGGTCCTCATATAAATGCGAGGGCATTAATGCATGTCATCTTACAGATGGGCTACTTTTGGATCTCAATGGAGACCGATTGCATACGATTTGTAAAAAGGTGTGACAAGTGTCAGCGGTTCTCTAACCTCAACCACCTACCTCCTCACCATCTCTACTGTATGACCACGCCATGGCCTTTTTCAACATGGGGCGTTGACATTATTGGGAAAATTTCCCCGCCCGGGAGCAATGGCCACGAGTTTGTTTTGGTAGGCGTGGATTACTTCACAAAGTGGGTAGAGGCTAAATCCTACAGGGTCCTCACTTCCAAGAAAGTTGCGGGATTTGTAAAGGAAAACATCATGTGTCGGTACGGGGTCCCAAACGAAGTTATCACCGATAATGGCTCGCACTTCGAAGGTGAATGCGATCAATTATTGGGAGAATTCCGAGTCACTCGCCACAAATCCTCCCCATATAGGCCTCAGACCAATGGTGCAGTGGAGGCCGCCAACAAAACGCTCGAAAGGATTATTAAGAAAATGGCAACACGGGGAAGAGATTGGCCCGAAAAGCTACATCTAGCACTGTGGGGCTACCGGACCTCGGTTAGAACCGCCACTGGGGAAACCCCTTTTGCTTTGACTTATGGAATGGAAGCCATGCTCCCAGCTGAGCTGGAGGTACCGTCATTGAGAATTTTGGTGGAGAACAAAATCCATGAGGTTGATTGGCTTCGGAGCTGCATGATGAATTGGCCTTGTTGGACGAACGTCGTCTGAAGGCAATGGAGCACATCCGCGCCTACCAAGGGAGAATGGAACGAGCTTTTAATAGAAAGGTGAAGCCCCGACAAATTCGGGTAGGAGATTTGGTCCTTAAGGAAAAACCCCCCGGGAGGTCTAACCCTGACGGAAAATGGGAGCCCGTGTGGATCGGTCCCTTCGTGGTACAAGAGATTTTCTTAGGAGGTGCAATGAGGCTTGCGGGTTGGATTGCAACCCCTTCATGCACCCGGTCAACGGTGATAAGTTCCGTCGTTACTTTGTTTAAAAAAAAAAAAAAAAAAAAAAAAAAAAAACTTGTAGGTGCTAAAAGAATATACCCACCTAGATTGAAAACCCATTTGGGCGGTCTAGAGAAAAAACAGGGTCGCACCCAAAATTTGTAAAAAGTGAACTACGATGACCTGAGCCCTTTAGTCTCATTTGTAAGAGGGGAACGTAGGCAGCCAATTATTGGTCCGGTCTAAAAAATGAATAAAAATCAAATTTGGTTTCGAGCAAAGACTCCATGTGAATGCAAATCGGCTTCATAAGTAACCATTTTCATTACAGTTAAAACACTTCTTTGATGAGTTCAAGCACGGTCTACTCTCAATTCAACTAACATGCTTAAGACATAACTAAGACACCTAAAATGAAATAATGTGTCTGCAATGGCAATGGGTGGATACATGGAAATATAGGACTATCACTGTTCCTCGTCCCTCCACTTCTTCTTCTGACTTCTTCGAGTCTTCTTTTTCTTCACATCGAAGATGTCGATCCCTCCCCTTCCATGATCGGGTATCCTCCCGACATCCTCAACCAGCCCGGTTGCCCTCAAATCCAAATTGGCAATGGCCCGAGCTCGAAGATCTTCCATTCGTGCCCCTGCCCTAGGCATCGTAGCCATTCTCCTATCAGCCAAGACTTGATAGTCCTCGACAATGTCTCCAGTAATGTTATGGCCACTCGCCACGGCCTCAGTCTCTCTTAAAACCCTGCTAGGGTCATGAGTCCCACCAAGAATAGCCTCACGCCTCTCCTCAATGAGCCTCTGAGTCTGTCCCATAGTCTGTTCATACCAGTCTAAGTAGACTGTGGTTAGAACCATGCTGGCTGCACGCCCAAGAAGCACCCGAGTTGGAAAGTGGGAAGAAGTCCACAATCGGGAAAGAAGTGAAATAGTGGAAGAATCCCACATAGACAAAGGTGGAAGCTTCAAATGCTCCGGGTTAACACCGGACCACTCCAACAGTAGAGTCTGCAGTAATCCAAACTGACGACGGACCAAAGAAGGGATGTAGTAAGACGATCCCAAGAGTCTCGGCACCCAAACAAAAGGGGAACTGTCCTGATACTCCCGCACCGAGCCGATACGCCAATGTGGGACCGACCAACGGATCTCGGTAGTCGTGATGCGAGCCATGTAAGTCTCCCAGTCACTCTGAATGAAATCCAAGAGAATGCCTCTCAAGGAATAAGACCACGGTATGTGAGAGACAGGAGCCTCGGGAATGGCCATCAACCTCTCCCTCAACCACAAAGTGAGTAAGGCGGGGCTACCGCTACCCATGAAGATGTCTCCCAAAGACAAGCGGTCCATGCCATGAAGGGTTTTGCCCAAGATCAAGGGGAAAATATCCTTCCCCGCACGGCACTCCTCTAGGACACTCAGTAAAACCCTATGACAAGTACCTTTGGAGGCAACCGTGTAGAAAAAGGCAAGAATGCACAAGCCAAAAGCATTCCAAGAAGCCTCATCCGTGTGATCCATGAACTTCTCAGGGAGATCCGAAATGTCAATGAAAGTGTGATTAAGGACCATGTATTGGGCCTCTTCCAAAGGAATGTCAAGAAGAGAGACCAACCTTTCGACACCCATGATGTCATCAACTGAGGGAAGAGCAATGACCTCCGTGTCCACGCCACCCACCAAAGCCTTGAAATCCTCATAGGTTAGAGTGATTTCGTTGTAGGAGAAGCAATATACATGTCTCCTGACATCCTAAAAGGACGCAGCGGCTCTTAATAGCTCAAGATCCGGGATGAATTCCTTGAGAGACCATAGGGATTGGAGACCGAATTTGGACCGGAAAACTCCCTTGTGACTCCTCATACGGTATCGCATCCAAAGCCTAAGGTTGCCCTCAAAGCATTCTTGATGAATTTTGGACAATTTTGGTGGTTTTTCCATGAGAAAAGGTTCCATGGAAGAAAAAGCTTTCGAAATGAAGATGATGAACTGATTGACGAACTTCAGACTATGGCATTTAAGAAGATGACTAGGCCTGGAACAAAATTGAATGAAAAAGGAGTGTTTTCTCTCCTAGCCGTACGGCTTCTTTAGCCCTGCCAGAATTAATGATTTCTTGTTGAGAGTTAGCTTTGTGGTCCTACCCATTCAAAGCCCCTTCCCAACCAATGTCATAAATCCCCCGAAAAATGCCATTTTCGGCTCATGCAACTTGAATTGAACCTAGAAAAAATTAGGTTCCCAATGAAAACCAAAACCGGGCAGTCCATAGATGGACGTAAGACCAGCTTTGTTGAAATTAACCCGGCCGTGTTTCGTAATCCCGAGTCAAGAATGTGAGCTTTGTTGAAATTAGCCCGGCTGTTGGTGTTGGTGCCCTAGGCACGTTTGTTAAATATTGTATAAGTTATCATTTTATTCATAATGATAAAGAGATAATAAGATTATTATTATGGCTCGTGTTTGCTTATAATAATCTCCGTCCCTAGAGCTTGTTAAGCACTAGTATAAAGGCTAAATGATCATGGGATGATCATGTTAGATTTATAGGTACTTGTTTGGAACAAGGTACTGGACATGACCCGCGGTATGAGATTTATGTCATGGTCGATGTAATATATAAATCTCATATTAGTTATGTCATTTGAATCCTTGGACATGAAGTTATTATAGTCTTCCACTTGATGAACATTATGTTTGACATATTCAAACGCTGCCTTAACACGGTAGTTATAAAGGGTATGATTGGCATGATTGGATTCACGTAGGGAAGAATAATAAGCCAAATGGATTTGTCCCTCTTCGGAGAGATGTCAAGCTTGGGCCCCTCGAAGGAATGATGTTGATGAAATGTTTGGCCAAACTCAAATAGATTGATTGGATCAATGTCATTTGGATTATCAACATATTCGGAATCGAGAAAGTATTGAACAATACAAGTTGACTTGTTGACCATGACTTGTGTTCAATGACATCGTGGACAAAGGGATTATGACATGTTCTAAAAAGGAATGCGAACTTGTATCTAGTTATACTATTTGGGTAGGTATGACGGTTTTCTAGAACCTAATCATATCTTATGGTTTCATGTTTGAACCCATTGCCAACTTAGTATAATCCTAGAGGGTCACACACAATAGAACGAATCCCAAATAAGGACTATATTGGAAATTTGGAAAAATTGGATTTTTCTGGGCCTTTGGGCGACCGCCCAAATGGGCTGGGCGACCGCACAAGAAATTGGGCGGCCGCACACCTCAGTTTGGGCGGCCGCACAGTACTGTCGGGGACAGATTCCTAATTTGATTCGGAAAGGAATTTTGGACGGGTTTAGACACAAGTTTCGTATTTGGAATAGGTCTAACTTGTATATAAACATCAAAATTCGGCCAAGAACAGAACCTAAGCTTTTGTGCAAGTCTCCAAAGAGTTTGAGAGAGTTTATTTTGTTCTAAGAAATCCTAGATTGAAGAACAAAATTATACACAAAGAAAATTCCATATAGTTCATATTAATTATGAAAACGTGTTTCATAATTTGGTCTAGCAACCAAGATCAAGTGTTCTTGATATTCGTTCGTGGTGTGGATACCGCTAGAGGGTGAAACTTATCATCTTCAAAGTTCGTGATTATTACTATGATCGTGATCAAGTTTTCAAGTCTCTATCGAATTCAAGGTTGCAAAATCAAAGGCATCAAGGGTTAGTATTCTAGTATTCATATTGTTGTATTTGACTTAATCATATGAATGGATCTATGGGCTTTGGGTTTCATTAAATTTTAAATGCTTAATTCCGCTGCGCATGTGACTATGAAACCCAACAGTGGTATCAGAGCCCCGTTCATATTGATTATTTCAATACTAGATCATGTTGTGTGTATATAAATTGTTTATGTGCCAAGCATGATATGAATATTGGATTATATGATGTTTATGTGTTATGTGATTTTATGTGGTTTATTGTTTTACAACTTTAATCGCACGATTCAATCGCAATAAATATTATGATGAATTCTGAATTGTTTGATTATTAATTCTGATTGGATCATGGTTTTAATAATCGGGGAAAAACAATTTTGAGACAAATTTTCGAACTGAAAAATTACCCTCTGATCTCACCGTGCGACCGCACAAAATTACCCGGGCGACCGCACAGTAATTTTTGGGCGGCCGCACATACTGATCAGATTGTCTGATTTTTGTTGAAATCAGAATTTGGAATTTTCGAGAGGTCCAACAAAACCAGTAACAGAACCAGTCCAGACCTGCTGATCTGGAATGGGTTTTGGGTAGTTGGTTTGGGTGTGGATCTTGGGGTTTGATTTTCCTATTTGTTTTAGTCTTGTGATTCCTAGATTGGTTCAAGTTTTGGATGGCTAATCTGCGTTCATCGAGATTGTGTTTCCCAAAATTGATCGCAATCAAAGTTTCAAAGATAAAACGAAGTTAGAATTATGAAGAGTTCATAATTGCTAAAATTGAGAAACAAAGTTCTTGATTCAAAGTTTGGAGATCCATGTGGAATTGTGAATGCAATTGGCCTACGTTCATCGAGACCATCTATTGCTTAGTTTCGGCCACATGGACTACTTTCTTGGTCTCTTGAATTAGTGCGGGATTGTGGTTGCCTAACGGCTTAGTTCGACCGCACTTCTTGTTGTCTTGATTTGGAAATAACGACCAAAGTTGAAATAGTCTCATCCTCATAATTATAGAGAAACTAATGACACATAAATGTTGTGCTTAAATTAATGGAGATTAGTTTAGTGACTAAACTTGATGCATAACATGTTTATCTTGTGTGCTCATAAATATGTTGTATGCTATATGTGATGAACCTTCAAAGAAAGTTTTAAGTCCTTTATTGCCATGCCATGATTAAAACACTTGTTTGTACATGGGTAATTTTGTGTGGGCTCGCCATAGCGAGGTGCATTGATTTTATTCATGTATGAGCAAGATGAGTGAATAAGAGTTTCCTATGCGTTTAAAATGGTTGGACTTAATAAGGCGTCAAAACAGTTTTGGGCCTTAGGCAGAAGATGAGATTAAACATGCTTTCGAAATTGGATCCCTAAGAATCATATGAGATATGATTGACAAGAAATTGTCTACCTAATTAATTTGATTTTGAGCGGTCCGCCTCCGTGGACTCAAAATTAAATTAAAGTTGGATCTTAATCCAATATCAAAAGAGTCTCATGAAAAGGATCTAAGAGTCATATGAGATATGATTGACAGGGTTGTCTACCTAATTAATTTAGTTTTGAGCGGTGCGCCAAAGCGTACACAAAATTAAGTTAAAGTTGGATCTTAGCCCATTTAAATTATACTATACATTGGATGTATAAGAAGGTTATATAATTTAGTGGGAGTATTTTTGGAAAATACATTATTTATCTCTTTAATGAGATTGGTACTTGTAAAATTTTGGAAATTTTGCTTAAGTTGTAGATGACAACTAAAATCATTGCGATTAATCCTTGATAAGGATAAGCTTCAAAAGAATGATACAAACTCCATGGATTGGATCCTGAGCCTAAGAATGGTTCTAAGGCAAGAAGATGGGTTGTACATTCTTGATGGGCCTATTCCTAAAGAACCTAATGCCGAAGTAGACAATCACAAGAATCATGATTATGATTCTAGGAATGTGAGTTGTCTTATGCTCACGATTATGTGCTCTTAAACTCCAACAAAGTTTGGAACTTGTGGAAGCCTATTTGATAGGCGTGGAGTTGAGTTACATGTTTCAAAGAGCAATCTAAGCAGAGAGGTATAAAACCATTATTGCATTCACTTCTTGCAAAAGGAGTAAAGGGCAATAAGTGGAACCTCACACGCTTAAGATAATGACTACGTAGAGTATCTTGAGAAACTTGGGAGTCCAATTGGATTGGAGCTAGCCATGGATCTTATTCTTGATTCATTGCCTAAGAGTTATAATCACTTTGTGATGGACTATAACATGCTTAGAATGAATAAGAATTTCTTCGAGTTGCATTAACATGCTGAAAAACTGCGTAGATGAAGATATTGGAGAATGGTTCTCCAGAGCTCATGGTTTTCATAAGGAAAAGGGCCAAGTGCCAAAAGAAAGGTAAGACAAGAGTTGTCAAACCTAAAAGAAATAATTATGGTTAAAATAATAACTCTAATTGATGCAATTTGGTAAAAATGGCAATTGGATTGACCATTTAGAATTGTAGTCAAAATTCTTGATGATCAATAAAAGGAATGGTAGTGGGACTACCACTTGGGAATTTTATGTTATAAATTATTCTTTCTAAATTTAATTATTGGGTATTGGATACCAGAATAATTAGTAAAATGAAAGACTACTTATAGTAAAGTTTTATCTACAAACGGTAATGATGCAATGGTTGCAACATTGTTCGTAGAACACTTGGAAAGTGACTTTACTGATCAAGTAGAGAACATTATTTTGTTAAAAGATAATGAAGGATATTAATTTCTTGTTTGGAATAAGAAAAGTGCTTTATTTATTATGATTTACTTCATTGTGTTATCATATAAATAAATCTTATATCCTAAATCTTGATGAACAAAGTAATAAAGGCTATAACATAAATAATTTAAAATTCTTTATGCATTATTGTTTTGATCAAATAAATAAAAGATGCATATCTATAATTCCATGGGATGGAGTTTTAAGTCATATGATTTGGAATCACATGATTTATGCAAATCTTATTTACTTGGACTAAGACATCTTTTACTATGATTGGTAAAAGGCTAATATCTTAATTGACCTAATACATTTTGATGTGTATGGTGCATTAAGAAGCAATGCTAAAAGAAATTTTTATTATACTTGGTAAAACTATTCAAAGATTCTGATTGGATCATGATGACGAATAATTAAACCAAGAATTTGACAGTCATCATTAAAGTTGTGAAATGGTTTCACAAATTAACTTCACTAAGAACATCATTTTAAATGATGTGTCTGCATGGAAGTATAAGAACCTTATTGGATATGGTTAATTGGATGACTAGTCAAATAGATCTTCCGTTATTTGTTTTGGGGTTATGTATTTGAAACCGCTATGATTATACTAATCTGAGTTCCATCAAGAGAGGTTAAATAATGAAAGAAAACTCGGTTTGTCTTTCATAAAGATTTAAGATGGTGAGACCTTTTGAAAAGGAGCTGTCTGGGACACACTCACATTTAAATCTAATAAATATACTTTCATAGGATATCCTAAGGAAACTTGAGGATATAATTTTACTCATAAGAAACAAATGGTTTGTTGATTATGATGATACTTTTCTAGATAAATGGTTTATCTCTAAAAGAATCAGTGGGAGTAAAATGTATCTCGAATGGTTCGAGACCTAGAAAATATATATTTTAACCTAAGATGGAAGTTGAACAAGTTTTCACAAGGAGTCGTGAAAAGTCCGTTCAAAAGATATACAAGAACTTGCGTATGTGATAGGACACAATCTATTGCAAGAAATATTGGATATTTCGAAATAGAAAGTGTTGAGGTAAAGTTCATTTGGAATGAAGTATTTACCATCTATCAAAGATGCAATGTCAACTCCACATATTTAGATTAATGACTTGGAGTCATGAAATCTAAAAGGCAACCCATGTGTAATAATCAAGTTTGGAACTTGATCATTCTAACCTAAGGTGTAAAAACCAAAGGAGAGGAATGAGTTTTCTTGGAGAAAATTTTACATGGATAGCAAAGAAATTTACTAGAATTCTCGTAGTCACATGTTCATATTTGGAATATGAAAATTGATAAAATGATGTCAAAACAAGTGTTCCTCAACGGGAACTCACTTAAGGATGTATTGGATACAACCTAAAGGTTTTGACAGTCAAAGAAAATTCTGATAAATTATGAAAGTTGCAGAAATCCATTGGATGGATTAAAGCAAACTTGTGGGAGTTGGAATCTCCGTTTTGATAAATCAAAAGAGTTTGACGTGATCAATAACGAAGATGAACCTTGTATATACAAGAAGATTAGTGGGAGCATAGTGATATTCCTTAAATTAAATATGTGGATGACATATTGCTCATTGGAAACGAAATTCCTATACGTTAGTCTGCAAAGACTTTGTTAAGAAAGTGTTTCGCAATAAAGAATATGGATGAAACTGCATATGTCCTTGGCATTAAGATCTATAGAGATAGATCAAAGAAGCTAAATTGATTAAGCCAAAGTACATACATTGACAAAGTCATTAGAAGATTCCGCAAAGAAAATTCTAAGAGAGGACGGTTGTTAATGTTACATGGAGTTTTCTATGCAAAGACTCAAATGTCCTGAGACAAATGATGAGCATGAGAAGAATAATCATGGGATGCCATTTGCTTCGGCAATTGGATCCATCATACCATGATAAGTACTAAGCCGGATATATCTAAATGCTTGGAGCATGACGAGTAGATATTAATCCGACAACTGGTGAGAATCACTGGATGGCTGTGAAACAATTCTTAAAGTACTTAAGAAGGACTAAAGAATTGTTATGATCTTTGGAGGGATGGAAGATGATCTCGATGTATATGGATACACGGATGCATGCTTCCAAACCGACAAAAATGATAGAAAAATCGCAATCGAATTTTATAACAAATGGTGAAGCTGTAAGTTGGAATGGTTCCAAGCAGAGTACATTCACTAAATTCTACAACTAAATCTAAGTATATTGCTGCATTGGATGCTGCAAAGGAAGTCGTTTGGATTAAGAAGTTCATGGTGAACTTAAGATGGTTCCTAGTATTGCTAATCAAATAGACCATATTAGTGATAATAGTGGTGCCATTAATCAAGCAATGGAACCAAGGGCACATCCTAAATCCAAACACATACTTAGGCGTTTTCTTATCGTTCGAGAAATCGTTGATAAGGGAGACGTAAATATATGCAAAGTACCAAGTAATGATAACGTTACGGACACGCTAAACAATGGGACTTCCACAAGCTAAACATGATGGTCATGTTGGGTCCATGGGTATTGGATACCTAGGGAATTGGGCCTAGGGCAAGTGGGAGATTGTTGGTGTTGGTGCCCTAGGCACGTTTGTTAAATATTGTATAAGTTATCATTTTATTCATAATGATAAAGAGATAATAAGATTATTATTATGGCTCGTGTTTGCTTATAATAATCTCCGTCCCTAGAGCTTGTTAAGCACTAGTATAAAGGCTAAATGATCATGGGATGATCATGTTAGATTTATAGGTACTTGTTTGGAACAAGGTACTGGACATGACCCGCGGTATGAGATTTATGTCATGGTCGATGTAATATATAAATCTCATATTAGTTATGTCATTTGAATCCTTGGACATGAAGTTATTATAGTCTTCCACTTGATGAACATTATGTTTGACATATTCAAACGCTGCCTTAACACGGTAGTTATAAAGGGTATGATTGGCATGATTGGATTCACGTAGGGAAGAATAATAAGCCAAATGGATTTGTCCCTCTTCGGAGAGATGTCAAGCTTGGGCCCCTCGAAGGAATGATGTTGATGAAATGTTTGGCCAAACTCAAATAGATTGATTGGATCAATGTCATTTGGATTATCAACATATTCGGAATCGAGAAAGTATTGAACAATACAAGTTGACTTGTTGACCATGACTTGTGTTCAATGACATCGTGGACAAAGGGATTATGACATGTTCTAAAAAGGAATGCGAACTTGTATCTAGTTATACTATTTGGGTAGGTATGACGGTTTGCTAGAACCTAATCATATCTTATGGTTTCATGTTTGAACCCATTGCCAACTTAGTATAATCCTAGAGGGTCACACACAATAGAACGAATCCCAAATAAGGACTATATTGGAAATTTGGAAAAATTGGATTTTTCTGGGCCTTTGGGCGACCGCCCAAATGGGCTGGGCGACCGCACAAGAAATTGGGCGGCCGCACACCTCAGTTTGGGCGGCCGCACAGTACTGTCGGGGACAGATTCCTAATTTGATTCGGAAAGGAATTTTGGACGGGTTTAGACACAAGTTTCGTATTTGGAATAGGTCTAACTTGTATATAAACATCAAAATTCGGCCAAGAACAGAACCTAAGCTTTTGTGCAAGTCTCCAAAGAGTTTGAGAGAGTTTATTTTTTTCTAAGAAATCCTAGATTGAAGAACAAAATTATACACAAAGAAAATTCCATATAGTTCATATTAATTATGAAAACGTGTTTCATAATTTGGTCTAGCAACCAAGATCAAGTGTTCTTGATATTCGTTCGTGGTGTGGATACCGCTAGAGGGTGAAACTTATCATCTTCAAAGTTCGTGATTATTACTATGATCGTGATCAAGTTTTCAAGTCTCTATCGAATTCAAGGTTGCAAAATCAAAGGAATCAAGGGTTAGTATTCTAGTATTCATATTGTTGTATTTGACTTAATCATATGAATGGATCTATGGGCTTTGGGTTTCATTAAATTTTAAATGCTTAATTCCGCTGCGCATGTGACTATGAAACCCAACACCGGCCGTGTTTCGTAAGTCCATGTTAAGAATGTAATCTAGCCCGGCCGTACTTCGTAAGCCCAGGTTAAGAGTGTGAAATTAGCCCGGCCGTACTTCGTAAGCCCAGGTTAACAGGTTAAAAATATGAAAAAGTATCCTTTGGCAGTCCGGTGTGACGTAAGCCATGAGGTTTTGTGAGATTATGTCCTTTGGCCGTCCGGTGTGATGTAAGTGTAACACCCTGAATTTTCTTACTGTATCTGAGCATTTAATGGCATTAAATAACAATAATTAATACCTCAAATTAGGGTTCACAACTAACCCTTTATTACACCATCAATTCAAAATAAATGCGAAAGCGTAACTTAAAACTTGTCTTGGCAGGTAAACCACCCTAGCCATCAATGTATCTTTAACTTACACCAATAAATAAATGTTCTTAAAATAACTAAATAAGAATCTTCAATCTGCCGTTCTTCCTACGGCTTGCCCTCCTTTTCTTCCCCTTCTACTTAAATCCTGAAACAAAAATTTATAGAGAAAGGATGAGCGAACGAATGTTCAGTAAGTTCATACGTGGCCTCTCCGGTTACTAAGGAGAGACGACCAGAACGAATACCATGAATAACTTTTACAAAGATAGGTTCAGTTACTTTTTGATTCAAGACTGCAGAACAATACAGTCGTATTACTTTTAAGATTTTACTTTCAAAGGATTATGGCACTACAATCCAAAGGGATTCATTCAAGTTCCGTCAATTCCGGGGTAACGTACATTATAACCTCAATGCCAAAGGTACAATTTGTACACCTAGCTTTTCCAAGCCAATAGTGTGGGTCGTAACATATATGGTATCCACACATATATGCTCGGGGTCTAGAATCATCCTTGTAATCAGACAATTCCTGATAGAAGGAATGTGATCACTCATGCAATCCCTAGTTTAAGGACGAGTCTTTTCTAACTGGACTGTCCATCAATGTCTTTTCTAACTGGACATTGGCCACTCTAACAAGTAAGTGGTTAACTTACAAGTTAAAATGAGAACATACCAATGTACAAGTATGTGATAACAAGTTTCAAACTTCGATACTTAGTAGATCAATGGGGACATCACTAAGTACGGATTCTTTCAAAAGAACGTTCCATAACGCGGAGTTTATTCAAATACTATCATGCCATACTGATAGCTAACTTATAGAAAGAATATAGAATTCCAATAAACAGGAGTTCAAATACTGTAAGGAACGTAATCCCTTACCTGAATTGCTTTTCCTTGCAATCTCCTCTCTGTGCAAATCTACAAGGCACCGAGTAATTTACTTTAGTACTCTCAACATTGTTAACTACTTTACTTAGTTAACTGAGAGATGTGTTTTAACTTCTTTACTTCGTTACTCTTTTCTTACGTTTAAGTTTCTGACTTTGATTTGCGAGTCAGTCCTTTAACTTTAATATAATTGTAATTAAGTCCTCTAACTTTGGGTTAATTACAATTTAGTCCCTCAACTTTGGGTTAATTGCAATTTGGTCCTTCAACTTTAGGTTAATTGCAATTTAGTCCTTCAACTTTAGGTTAATTGCAAATTGGTCCTTCAACTTTGGATTAATTGAAATTTGGTCCTTCAACTTTGGATAAATTGCAAGAAGGTCCTTTGACTTTCAATTATTATCAATTAAGTCCTTTGACTTTTAATTATTGTCAATTAAGTCCTTTGACTTTGGTTCTTTGTTCATAAAGGTCCCCCAAGTTTCTTTTTAATCACTTAGGCCCCTCTAACTTCAAAGGTTTCCCTTTTTATATTCTTTTTCACTTTAACTTTTTCAATTTAATCCTTTTCCTGTTAGGAAACTAACTGAAATCTCTTAATCTTCCTCCTTTCCGTTAACTTTCTAACTTTCAAGGTTTTCCAAGTAACTATTACATCCTTTCAAGTTAGTTTTCTAACTTTCTAACAATTCTTTTAATGATAATACTTTCTTTCCGTTATAAATCTAACGGAAATACTAACTTTTCCGTCCCAACTCTTAACATTTTTAATCAAAATCAACACCCAACTTTAATGACTCCTAGGCCGAAACACTAGCTTCAATTATCCATTGATTTGATCAACTTCTCTTGATCGAAATTTTCTTGTAACCTTTTAACATCAATTCATTCATAAATCAATAACAATAATCGTTAAAATTAACCAAAATAATTCCCCATCCTTTTTATGGCCATTCGGCCGAATATGATATGGGTGTAAACCCATATTTTTTCTTCTTTTTGTTAAACCCAAATTAGTCTCAATCTCATATTGATTAATCCCCATGCGTTGGAGAGTATTAATTCATTAAGATCATTATCATCAAGAATCAATCTTAAAAACTAACATGAAGATCATACTTTGATTAAAGTCTTTGGATCTAAACTCCTAGTAATTAATTTCTCATAAATAAATCACTAGCATGCAAACCCTAATGTTTATTCTTTTAAAACATTCATAATTCAAGCTTTACTCAACCAAAATCAATGAATTAAATTTTAGAGTATAGGGTTTGACATTACCTTGGATTTAGTCGGATTGTATCTCCAAAACAATGGCCGAAATCTTTCTTCCTCCTCCCTCCTTGGTTCTGCAGCCTTGGTATAGGAATTAGGGTTTTTTTTTGTGGTTGTGTTGTTTTGAGGATTAAGAATAAAAACCTAGGAATTCACTAACCATTGTATTTATATCTTGGGTAATTTGTGAGTTGGGCTTGAGTCCATTTAATTTAGTTCGGGCCAACCCAACTTGGAGCTCAATACACTTGGCCCACTCTTTAACTATTTAACCCACTTCTTTATTTAACCCAATAACTTTAAGTTTCATTTAATTGAAATAATTCAATTCAATTAAATTAATTAAATAATTAAAAGAAAATTTCGGGTCTTTACAGTAAGACCATTAGGTTTTGTGAGATTGTGTCCTTGGCCATCCGGCGTGACGTAAGTCCATTAGGTTAGACCTATCCTTTGGCAGTCCGGAATGACATAAGTCCATTAGGCTCCGTAAGATTCATCCTTGGCCATCCGGCGTGACGTAAGACCATTGGATTTATTCGACCCGGCCGTACTTCGTAAGTCCAGGGTAGAAAGTGAAATCGTAAAAGTCCCGGCCGTACCTCGTAAGTCCAAGATGAAAGTTAAGACGTTATCGCCTCGGCAGCCCTTGGTAGGGCGTAAGACCAGTATAGTCATGATTATGTTAAGAAAACCTTTATCCCCGAAAGTGGCCAGGTTAAACAAAACCTATCAATATGTCCCGGCAGTCCTGAGGGACGTAAGACCAGCCTTGTAGTCGACCCTCCGCCATGAGACAAGTTGACCAGTTTGAGTAGTCAACCCTCTGCCATGAGACAAGTTGACCAATTCGAGTAGTCGACCCTCCGCCATGAGACAAGTTGACCAATTTGAGTAGTTAACTCTCCGCCATGAGACAAGTTGACCAGTTTGAGTAGTCGACCCTTCGCCATGAGACAAGTTGAGCAATTTGAGTAGTCGACCCTCCGCCATGAGACAAGTTGACCAGTTTGAGTAGTCGACCCTCCGCCATGAGACAAGTTGACCAGTTTGAGTAGTCGACCCTCCGCCATGAGACAAGTTGACCAGTTTGAGTAGTCGACCCTCCGCCATGAGACAAGTTGACCAATTTGAGTAGTCGACCCTCTGCCATGAGACAAGTTGACCAGCTTGTGTAGTCGACCTTCCATTATGAGATAAGTTGACAGTTACCCTCGAGACGACCCTCTCCGATAGAGCCAAGTTGATCGAGTTTGGCCTCTGAGCCATGCCCATCATTTGAGCCTCTGAGCCATGCCAGCCCCCTTTGGTCAACCCCCTCCGAATAGGGCCAAGTTGACCAAGCCCGGCCTTTGAGCCATGCCTATTTAGGAAAGGATAAATGGATATCCACCTAAGGCCCAAAGGTTTGAGTAGCCTTAAAATCTCTCACCTGAACTATGTTAGGCTTGATTCCCTCGAATAGGGATACGTAGGAATCCTATACCTCTAGGTCCAGCCATAGAACAAATCGGCTATGCCGTCCTCCCATCAAAATGGGATGCTTATAGGTTTGAGTAGCCTTAGAATCTCTCACCCAAATCGGCTACGCCGTCCTCCCATCAAAATGGGATGCTTATAAGTTTGAGTAGCCTTAGAATCTCTCACCTAAATTGGCTATGCCGTCCTCCCATCAAAATGGGGTGCTTATAGGTTTGAGTAGCCTTAGAATCTCTCACCCAAATCGGCTATGCCGTCCTCCCATCAAAATGGGATGCTTATAGGTTTGAGTAGCCTTAGAATCTCTTACCTAAATCGGCTATGCCGTCCTCCCATCAAAATGGGATGCTTATAAGTTTGATTAGCCTTGAAATTCTCTCACCCAAATTGGCCAAGCCGTCCTCCCATCAGATTGGGATGCTTGTTTTATCGACAACCCTGATTTCTTCAAAAGCGACGTTGCCGAGGGGCTCTGTAAGTACCCCAATCTGAAATCGACCTACTTTAGAGGAATTCTTGGTACCATTTAGGGATAAACCAATGGGCCAGGACCTCACTAGGATAAACCTGATATTCCAGGACTGAACTGGAATTAAACTTGGAAAAATCCAGAAGCTCGCCAAGTCGAGTCGTACGGATGGTTTGGGCACATGAGGTCCCTAGCCGCACGGCTATGTTGGGCACCCACAGCCTCTATAAATTGAACCCTATGCTGATCATTTCAGGGGGGGAGAAAACGTATTGAGAGTTGTTACTCTGCCAGTTTGAGAGCAGAAAGTGAGTTATACACATATTTGAGTGATTAGAGAGGAAGATAGGCATAACCATCATAGGTGAAGCCTCCTTCTCCCCATCTTATTCTTCATCTCAAACTCTCTTTTATCTTTGTTAATATTACTTGTTCATCTTGTATTATTTCTTCTTGTTCTTGCAAAGTCTTGTCCATTTCAAGCACTTTACATTTCTTGCAAGTCTTGTCCATTTCAAGCACTATATCTATATATTATACAAGTCTTGGCCTTCCAAGCTATATATATTATGATTATATATGTATGTGATCCAAATCATGAGGTGATTCAAGGTGCCCTTCACACCTAGTGTGTGATTTATGGGATAAAACCTAGGATGATCATGATTTGTTACATTTCATGTTGATGTTGTTCTTGTTTGGCCATAAGAGTCATGATTGGGGGATAAAGTTTCAATCTTTATCATCCCAACCATGACCTAGCCATAAATCACCAAGTATGGGACATAAAGATTTGATCTTTGTGTTGTATTTGTGTCCCTAAAGGTTTAAACTTGCATAATAAGTCCATTTTGGTGGTAAAGTTTCAATCTTTATCCACCAAAATGGTCATTTTTGCCTAAATGCTATGTTCATCAACTTTTCATAAATTTCTCCAATGATTGCCTTTGATCACACCCAAATCTTTGTTTTTGGGGTTCCTTTGGTGATCAAAGTGCATAGGAATGAACCTTCTAAAGTCTTGTTATTAATCATAAACTGGAAATCAACATTCCAGTCCAGTTTCAGCAAAGATACTTTGTTTTGACTGAAACTGGACTGTTTTTCTGATAAACTGTAAAAAATTCCCTGGAGAGCCCTCTCCATCCATACGGCTAGTTTGACCGGGGAGGACATTCTCCAGTTTCTTCCTTTTTGACCAGAAAGTTTGCAAAATAAACCTTTTCTGTTAAAAAATTAACTGGTTTTGTCACAATAGTCAGTTTCTCCCATTTTGAAAACACACACACACACACACAAGCACTTTCGTTAAATAACATTAGGGAGACTCGGATTTTTCTGAGGTGGCTTGGGTGACGTGAAACTCTTCCTAAGACGTAACCTGACCTCCGAACTAATAGAATCTCTAACCTTTTCTTTTGTTGGGTTAAATAATTAACAAAAGTGGCGACTCCGTTATGTTTTGTGAGATAACCGTGTTTGGCGTTTCGCCCCCAAAACACGTCGCGTTTTCCGAACGCGGGGGCGGGATCCTTACAGAAGGGTATGTATTCTTTCATCTTGATTCGTGAAATCTTGTTCAACGACTCAAAGTTCTCAATTGGCTTGATCAAACCTTTCTTTATCAAAACTTCAAACACTCGGCTAGTAGACATGCCGAAGTCATCAAACTGATCTTTCTCGCGGGGAAAGTTGCTTGTAAGTGCTTGGACATCAAAGACGGAGTTATCTTGAACCAAATTTACGTGACCGGCCACCTCTTTAGCTTTAGGAGCGGTACTTGTCGGAGCTTTCTAGCGGAAAGAGGTGTTTCCTATTTTGGTAAATTCTTTAACAACACCAGTAATCCCGACATCGTGTCTGACCCCAGCATCAACCATTTCCCGCTGATCGGGAAAGTAACCATTGCCAATTGCTACCCTAAGCTCGAGCAACAAGCACTTGTAGAAGATTTGATTTTGTTCCTTTGCCTTAGGGGGGTATTGTACCTCTGCTAACTTATGGTTCCACCTCTTGTAAAAGTCATAGATAGTCTCGCCGGGCCTTTGCATGATGTTTTCTAGATCAGTAAGGTTGACATGCCAGTCGAGGTTTGACTGGTACTTCTCACAAAAAGTTGTGGTGCTTTGATCCCATGTCTCTCGTTCAGAGGGATCCAAACTCAAGAACCAGCGGAGAGCAATTCCCTCCAAGGTGGTGTGGAAGACTCGAGCCATCTGCTCGTTGGTGCAGTCACAGGCTCTCATGGCTAGCACATAACTGTCGAGATGATTCTTGGGACATGTAATACCATGGAATGTAGAGACCTTCGGCATCTTGAAGTCTCTAGGTAGAGCACCCACATTGCTTGGGTTGATGGTTTTGACTATCGGAGCGTATTGCTTGGAGACTGTGTCGGAGAGCTTGCGAATCTGTTCTTACATAGCCACCACTAGAGGGTGATTGGAGAAATCAGAGCTACCATAGACTTGAGTAGCGGGAGGAGAGGTGGAGACTGTAGGTACGGCAGCACCGATGCTTAGTGGCAATGACGGCGGAGGTAACTTGGTAGAGGACAAGTAGCTACCCCTCAATTTTGGTGACGGCTCATACGGACCCATGCTGGAGGTTGCTTTAGTACCGAAATCAGGAGGAGGGACCCTTTGGTAGTTGGGCACCTTGAGAGGGATAGCATCATCATTGGCGGGGTAAGTTATAGGCACTGTTTCGTCTTCGACCAAAATAGCCTCTCCATTGTGGAAACTAGTTTCCATACCTTTCTTTTTCATCTCAGTATGAAGATGATCTTTGAGCTCTTGGTTGACCCTTTCTAGAGACTTGCTTCGATCCTCAATCTTGGAGATCTGCAGCATGAGGTTGGTAAAGAAAGCATAGAAAGGCGGCGGAATGTCCGAGGGCTTGATGCTGGCGGCGATATCTGGATTGGCAGAGGCAGCGGAGACTGGCGAAGTAGACACATTAGGAGTAGTAGGCTCAGATGATGACAGAGACATTGTTGGTGCAGAGACTGAAGATTGAGTTTGCGGAAGGCTTGAACGTTGAAGACGACCGCCGGAACGGACCCAAACTTGCCTCTCTGTAGAGGTAGTGGATATGAGGTTTAGGACGGGACAAGGCTCATGCAATGTATTTTGTTATTTACAAAACAGTATATTATTAGTCCTAATGGTTAGAAGGGGTACCCCTTTTTGGGTTACTATCTACAAAACCTGGATCAGTGGAGCTCATCAATACGTCTATAGACCCTTCGTTTTCCACCTGCATTGCACATCCCAAACGGACAATTTGGGCGAGGGTCCTATAGGGCAAGCGACTTCCACCAACCTAACGGATCCTATAGACGCCCCGCCTTGGACCGCTCACCCCGATTGCACACTTGATTTTATATTTCTCCCTCTTTTAAGTATTTTCTGTTAGTTTATGTTACTTTGGTTAAGTTCCAGATGGGCTCCGTTAAGTCCAGGGACTAAACTGAATAACAGTTCTAACTTTCTAGTCCATTATGTAAAAATTTGCCTTTCAGAGTCGCGCGCCTCCGCCCCTTGAGGCCAGACGCGCGCGCCTTCCGCCGCCTAGGTGGGATGCGCGCGCTTCTGAGGTGTGTCAGTTACAGATTCTGCCCAAGAATCTCTCCCTTGCTCATTATACATGATTTTGCCCAGGAAAGATTTCTTGAAGACCCCGTTTGGCTCCAAAACACACACATTTTCAACTATAAAAAACCCTCCAATCCATCATTGGAGGAATACTTTTTGCACCAAGGACTTTTCCACCTTTGACTTTTCTCTAAACAAAGCTCTAGGCAATTTACAAAAGATATTCTCTCCAAGTATTCAACCTCTTCTTCAAGACTTTTTCAAGAGGTTCTCTTTGAAGGATATTATAGGTAAAATGTCTTAACTTTATTCTTTATTTCTTCTTCTTCTTCTAATTCTTCTTCTTCTTCAATCAAATGTTCAATCACCGCAAAACCATTTGGGACATGACACCAATGGCCCTTTCATTACATTGAATTGGCCTAGGAGTTATCTCCCTACATTCTAAACTATAAAGCCCCTTTTTATCATCATTCAAATGGGAAGAACACATATATCTTTAAAATGAATTATGAACAAACAAGACCGACATTGCTTGGGCGAAATGGGTGTTTAAGTACTTCCCATTTCGTAACCTAACCCCCGAACCCCTCATCTCAAAGAATCTCTGTTTTCGTAAATCAAACTTAGGCTCATAAACATTAGGTTTTCTTATGTTCCTCAAAAACGTGGGTGGCGACTCTAAAACACAAATTAGACATCCTAGGGTAATCCGCGCGCTCTAGCCTAAAGTCGTGGCCCCCCGCCCCGGGGTATCTACAGTGGCGACTCTGCTGGGGACTGCTTGAGGGTTAAACTTGTGTTTCTGTTCATAATTCACTTTTCTGGGCATTCTGGAAATTGACATGGGAAGCGTGCGCCTCGGACCTTCATGGTCCAAAGCGCGCGCGTCCCACGTCACATTCCAGAATCGCCCACCTTCCATGTGTTCTTCCCTTTTTTCCTATTATTTCATGCTAACAAACATTGTAGGGATTTCATTACACAATCAGGACCAGGGCAATCCCCTAAGTCCATAAGTTTCTGACAATCTGACAGGTCAGCCCAGAAGCGGCGCCTCCCATGAACAATGCGCCAGGCGCGCGCTTCCCACAACACCAGCCTGAGGCTCGCGCTTTTGGGCCAATTTCCAGGACAAGAACAGGTTTCAGGGACTGAACAGAATAGTGGGGTGTGGGCACAGTTGCCTGCATCAGAGTAGAATTGGACCTTTGGACTGTCTTAATTTTGTGTTTATTTACCGGTCACACGGGTGATTCGGGAGTTTCAATTTACGTGCTTATGTATTTTTTTTTATCTTTTCTTTTCAAAAAAGAAAATAAAAAATTTTGTCACGTGATAGACCTCACACTACATGCACATTACTCCTATGAATTGCTCACTATCGAGTCGCACAAGTCCAACCCCAAACCCATCGAGGCCCGTCCTAGAAAGTTTCAAGCTCCACCCGACCTTGACTCTTTCGATGCGGTCAACCTCAGCCCGTGGCGTAGTTCAAGACTACATGCCGGGGGTGACCTTTAAGCCTCTCTTTAGCCGAGCACCAACCACATAATTCTAGTTAGGGTCTAACACTCCGTGACCAAGTCGGTTTTCATGTACCGAGATTTCCCTAAACTAATGTTTTCAAATCATGCATGCCAACTTGTTGATACAGACGCAATAAAAATCCGTCCCCAAAAGTGGTCATTTTGGACGAAAATAAAAAATCCGTCCCCGCATGTATGCTTTACTACATTGGTTTAGTTTAATCCCGATACATGTAGGATTCACAAACGTGATGGAATCCGATGAGTATATGGGATCGCGAGATGGTCTATATACTAGTGTGACGATTCCATTATCTTCTTAGAAACCCCAAAAGGGACCCCGTTCCTCCGACTTATAAAAAAAAAAAAAGAGTCTTTTTTCTTATGTGATTCGAGTCGTGTGCCCAATGTGTGTTCTCAACCTCTTCATGGACCGAAAGTGTGAACCAAGACTGACAAGGGCTACTTCTCCAATTATAGGTCTGATTGGTACTCTCCGCGTCTACAGGGATTCATCCAACAGGCTTTTCCGTGAACCGATCTCTCCAACAGCTTCTACACCATCAATGGCCGGCGACTCCAGCACCAACAACGCCATGACTCTCGAACAGCTCTCTTCCATGGTTCAAGCACTCCAACAACAAGTCTCTACCCTTAACCAAGAGGCTCAAACCAGGGAGAGCTTATGGCAAGCTCATGTCGACAGTCAACAAGCGGCCCACGAGGCCGAGGTCGAACAATTGAAAGCCAAGCTCATCAAGCTTTCCAAGAATAAGGGGGTGAACGACAATGAGGAATCCGAATGGACCCAAGGTTTGTTTGAAAGCCCATATGTTAGTGCCCGTACCAAAAAAAGTGGGGGATCCAAGCATCGACAACAACAATCACAAAATGGTCGATTCCATCATGTCCTACATTGATCAGAAATTTGACGGCCTCAACATGGGAAAAGGCTCCAACACAAGCCTTTATCAGTCATCCATTCTCATGAGCACGATGGCCGCTCTCCCCGACAAGTTCAAAATGCCCGACATTAGCAAATTCAAGGGCAAATCATGCCCGATGGCTCACATCGAGACATACATTTGGGCTATGGTTCCAAAGAAGGTCTCCCCAAAAGTGATGGCTCAATGGTTTCCTCTCACTCTCGAGGGGGCGGCAAAGGATTGGTATGCAACTCTCCCGCTCACTGTCCGTCTTGATTGGGATGCCGCTATACTTGCCTTCAAAAATCAATATCAAGGCAACACCACTCATCGGCCCACAAGGAAAGAGCTCGAGAACACCACTCAAAGAGACAACGAGTCCTTCATTGACTTCACAAGGAGATGGAATGACAAGCTATCTGAAATTGTCGAGAGGCCAAACACGAAAGAGCAAATGGACATCTTTCTCAAGTGTCTCAAGATTGATCTCCGCACCCACCTAAGTGGGGCTTGCTACTCCGACTTCTCCCAAATGTATGAGGCGGGGGTACGCATGGATGACTTTCTCAAGGAGATAAAGAAAGCCACTCCTACTTTCCGTTACAAGGCCGCCTCTAGCTCAAACAAATAGGCTTTTGTCAATGCCGTTACTACTGACAAGGGGAATTACAAAAATGTCCCTCCACCACAAGGCAAGCGGTTCTAAAACGACCGCGTCTACACTCCTCTCAATGGCATGACCATCACTGACGCCTATGAAGCTCTAAAGGCCAAGGGGAAGATCACTCCTCTCCAAGGGTACAAGCAACCACAACCGCTCCGTCCCAACCATGCCCACCACAAGTGGTGTGACTACCATCAATGCATCGGACACCTCACCGAGGAATGCTTCTCCATCCGCAACACCATCCAAGACCTTATAGACAAGAAGGAATTCATAATCCTCAATGAGGGTGGTGTCAATGTAATAGAGGTAGGAGAGTTTGAAGGAACCATTCATTCGATCCCATTTGTGAATGAGGGCTCCGATGATATGAATAAACTTGACAATTCTTGTTATGTTGTGACTTACGATGAAGTTATGAGGGAAGTCTTAGAGAATAGGAAGAAGAAGCTCCAAGGGTCCGTGAATGTGCTCACCCGCAGCGGCCGGGTAATAGCGAGCACCTCGGTTTCCACGAATACAGCAACCAACACCTCTTCTCAAAGATCAAAAGCACAAGATGCACCCGAAGACCCTTTATTGACACAACTCAAGAAGACACAAGCCAACATATCCATCTGGGACCTTATTGCATCATCAAAGAAACACTGAGACCTCGTCATCAAGAACTTGGATGACACATCAGTCTCTCCCGACACAACTCCCAAAGACCTCACAGCAATGATAGGTCACATTTACTTCGGCAATGTCATCACTTTTGCCGACATGGACCTCCCGCCATTTGGGTCCAATCACAATGAAGCCATCTACCTCAAAGTAAGGGCAAGGGGGAGACCCATTTCAAGAGTTTTTGTAGACGGTGGTTCCGCGCTCAACTTAATGCCTAGCCGAGTCATGGGCATATTGGGGCTCAAAAGCTCCGATTTAAAACCTTCTACCCAAGTCATTAGAGGGTATGACAGCACGGCCCGTACAGTTATGGGAATGCTAGAAGTTGATGTCGAATTTGGGAGCATGATCATGTCCGTCCCATTTCAAGTCCTCGATGTCCCGTCTTCGTTCAACTTACTTTTGGGCCGACCATGGATCCACAGTTCCAATGCTGTCCCTTCCACTCTCCATCAGTGTGTCAAGATCAGAAATGGGGACACCATCCACAGAAATAACGGATAACCCTTCCACAAAGTTCAACACGGGATAGAAGATTCCACTCTCTCTGGTGTCAACGCCATCGACAAAGAAGGGGGAAGTGGGAAATGGACCCTCGGTAATCCTAAGATCCTCCGCATGATGAGGAACATGAATCACTTTCCCAGTCTAGGCCTAGGGAAGCATCAACAAGGAACATTGCATCCCGTAGAGGTTCCTTTTGTCAAAAACAAGTTTGGTTTCGGATACGAGCCTACCGAAGATGACTTAAAATACGAGCAAGCGGTCAAGAATCAAAAGACCCGAGCTTGCAAAGAAGGTCGACAATATGAAATCCCCAACTTGAGGCCTTACCGCAACACACTGAACGGTTATTTTGTTCGCCAAGGGGAGGATGTCCCGTACATGATCTTTCCCAAGGCATGGGTTAACAACAAGGGCGTCAGAAAGCCCGGTCTTGAGATCTTCACTGATTGTGAAATACCGACACAAAAAAGGGAGCCTATTCCAATGTCACCCCGAGAGTGGTGGGGCAAGAAAGTGACTATAGAGTCTGAGGCAGAGATTACCGTGGGGGAAAGACTGTCCGATCTAGCCTCCATGTTTGTGGAATTTTCCATCATGGACGATTGTCAAGTCAGCGCCATCTCCGACAACACAAAAATGGAGAGTCCATCTATCAGCGAGATCCAGCCAAGCTCCGAGCCAATCAACAACTGGTATTCTACGAAGGGGCCCATGGTATCCGAAGAATTCCTAGTCCGAGAAATGGGTTGCATACCCCGCACATCAACAAAGGAAGAGCGGCTCACACTTACTTTCGAGTCCGAGAGTGTTTCTAATACCCTCACCCAAGAGGATATGGAGGCCATAGCCGAGCGTGTGTTTCCTTTCATTGCTAATGAAAAATTCGATATTTCTGAGTACCCCGAGATTGCAAACATCATAAATGATGAATTAACTAATAACGAACTTAATGAACAAGTTAATAACGATTCAAATTATGATGAATTAGACCACGAAAACATAACATACCTAAATGAACTAGCTCAACAGGTTCGTTGTCGTAGTGAAAATGGTCCAGGGGCTGATGAGGAATTGCATGTTGTTAATCTGGGTACCGACGAAGAACCGAAAGAAACAAAGATAGGCAGCTTCTTCAAGGGGGAAGACAGAGACAGATTGACTGCACTGCTCAAAGAATTTGTGGATGTATTCGCGTGGTCGTACAAAGACATGCCGGGTTTGGACAGAAAGGTTGTAGAGCACAAAATTCTGATCAGAGAGGACGCCAAGCTAGTAAAGCAGAAGATCAGAAAGATCAAACCAGAATGGTCCCTACAAGTCAAAGAAGAGATTGAAAAGCTCCTCAGTGTGGGTTTCATCAAAGTCATTGAGTATCCGACTTGTCTAGCCAACATTGTGACAGTCAGAAAGTCAAACGACAAGGTTCGAGTTTGTGTGGACTTCCGGGATTTGAACAAAGCTTCCTCGAAAGATGATTTTCCGCTACCAAAAATCGACATGCTCGTCGATTCGACTGCCAACAATGGAGTCCGCTCATTTGTGGACGGTTTTGCCGGTTACAATCAGATTCTCATGTCCAAGGAGGACGAACACAAGACAGCTTTCACAACACCATGGGGCACTTTCTGCTACACAGTCATGCCGTTCAGGTTAAGGAACGCTGGGGCTACATACTAAAGGGCTGTTACGGACCTATTCCATGACATGATTCATAAAGAGATCGAGGTCTATATAGACGACATGATCATCCATTCAAAGGGAACCAACGGTCAACATTTGATCGATCTTCGCAAGTTCTTTGAACGACTCCGACAACACAACATGAGACTCAATCCCGCAAAGAGCACTTTTGGGGTCATCAGAGGAAAGGTTCTCGGTTACATGGTCATGGAGAGGGGAATTGAAGCCGATCCCTCCAAGATCAAGGCAATCATTGACATGCCTCCCCCAAAGACGCAGAAAGAAATCAAAGGTTTCATGGGCAGACTTCAATACATCAGTCGGTTTGTGCACCAACTCACTTACATGTGTGAGCCGATCTTCAAGCTACTCAAGAAGAATGTGGCTCTAGAATGGACCGATGCTTGCCAAGAAGCCTTCGACCAAGTAAAGAATTACTTGACGTGCCCTCTAGTTTTGGTTCCACCGCACAAAGAGAAGCCTCTCTTGCTCTATCTCACTGTCAATGATGAAGCCCTAGGGGCTATGTTAGCACAAGAACAATGAGACTCCACAAAAGAGAATGCTATCTACTTTGTCAGCCGCCGGTTTCAAGGGGCTGAGAAGAACTACTCTGTCTTAGAAAAAGTCTTGTGCGGCATTGGTTTGGGTTACTCAAAAGCTCAAGCATTACATGGAAGCCTTCCCAATCAAGTTGGTGGCAAAAGTGGACCCGCTCCGCTACATCTTTGAGAAGCCCTTCATGTCAACAAGAATAGCCAAATGGTACTTCATGCTCGCTAGCTACGATATCACTTACGTCACACTCAAATCCATCAGGGGGAAAGTGTTCAGTGATCAGCTTGATGAATTTCCGTGTGACGAAGTGAAGGGGGAAGATGTACAGTTCCCCGACGAGCATTTAATTTGTGCTACAACAAAGGAAGATAAGTGGTAACTTTTTTTCGATGGTGCGGCCAATAAGCATGGATATGGCATAGGGATGTTACTTGTTGATCCAAAGGACATCTATACTCCAATTGCTATCCGCCTCGAATTTGAGGCCACCAAAAACATCACCGAGTACGAAGCATGCATAGCGGGGCTCGAAGCGGCCCTCGAGAGAAATGTCTCGAGCTTAGAGGTATTTGGTGATTCCTTACTCATCATCAATCAGACATCTAGAAAATGGAAGATTCAGGACTCAACTCAACAACGGTATGGTCAACATCTCGAGGAGTTAGTTGAACAGTTTCAAGAAATCACCTTCAACTACCTGCCAAGGGACAAGAACCGTTTCGCTGATGCACTAGCCACCATCGCTTCACTGGTCGAAATACCCAAGGGAAAAATGGTGAAGCCCTTTAAAATCTCCCGAAGGAACAGTCCGGCTTACTGCATGAGTATCGAGATCAACGAGGTCCAAGCAAACTCTCCGTGGTATTCAGATATCATGAATTTCCTCAGGAATGGCACTTATCCCAATAATAGCAATAAGAAGTCTCAGATGGCGTTGCAAAGGCTAGCCTCTCGATATGTACTGATTGGAGACCGAGTCTACAAAAGGCACCACGAAGGGATCAATCTCCTATGCGCAAATGAGACTGAAGCTCAAGAAATAATGCATGAGATCCACGAAGGTGAATGTGGGCCCCACATGAATGGGTTTATGTTGACCAAGAAGATACTCCACATGGGTTATTATTGGAGTACCATGGAAAGAGACTGCATCGAGAAAGTCAAAAAGTGTGCCAAATGCCAATTCCATGCCAACCTACAGCATGCTCCACCCTCACAACTTTACAACATGACCACGCCATGGCCTTTCTCTTGTTGGGGCATAGACATCATCGGCAAAGTTCACCCTACTGGCAGCAACAGACAATCTTTCGTCCTAGTAGCCATGGACTATTTCACAAAATGGGTCGAAGCACAGGCTTACCGGGTTCTCAACGCCAAGAAAGTGGCCGAATTCGTAAAGACCCACATCATGTTTTAGTACGGCGTTCCTCATGAAATCATCTCAGACAACGGTTCTCACTTTGAGAAAGAGATGGACGCGCTCCTGGTAGAATACAAGATTTCCAAACACAAGTCATCTCCATACCGCCCTCAAGCAAACGGCGCGGTCGAGGCAGCTAACAAGACAATCGAGACCATTGTGAAGAAAATGGACTCCACTGGAAGGGATTGGCCCGAAAAGCTACCTCTAGCATTGTGGGGGCTACTGCACGTCAATACGGACAGCAACTGGAGAAACTCCTTATGCACTGGTGTATGGTTCCGAAGCTGTACTCCCAATAGAGCTCGAAGTCCCATCCCTACGGGTCCTCCTCGAGAACCAAGTCAATGAAATCGATTGTATGCAAAGTCGATATGAACAACTAGCTCTACTCGACGAGAAAAGGCTAAGGGCACTCGAATGTACGAGAGCCTATCAACAAAGAATGGAAACGGCTTTCAACAAAAAGGTGAAGACTCAAAACATCAATGTGGGAGATTTGGTCTTAAGACAACATCCTCCTAACGCCATGAACCCCCTTGGAAAATGGGGACCCCGATGTATCGGTCCGTACGTGGTAAAAAAGATACTAAGCGGCGGTGTAGTCCGACTCGTGGATTTAGATGGAGATCAGCTGCCAAAGAAGTCAACCTCGACAAGCTGAAGAGATTCTACGCTTAATAAACGAAGACAATTAAAAAAAAAAAAAGGCTCACTAGATTGAAAACCCGCAAGGGCGGCCTAGGCAAAAATTAGAGCACGTGCAAAAAAGAAGCCCGCTAGATTGAAAACCCGAAAGGGCGGTCTAGGCAAAAAACAGGGTGCACAAAAAAAAAATGGTCTTCGTTTGTTTGAACTACGGAGACCTGAGCCTCTACACTGGAGGAACATAGGCAACCTTCGGGTGGGGTCTAAAATATAAACAAATACCCAAATCATTTCAAATTAACGAGATGCAATTTTTATTCATTCATTGAATTATTTTGATCATTACAATGGAAATGTTGAGCTATTAAAAGACATCAAAACATTAAATCCTAACAAAGTGGTCTATTTTACTTCAATCTCTTGGGGTACTAGGAAAAATCTAATTTTCTCTTGGCCTTCGAAAGGCCACCCGAACGACCATCAATCCTACTCTTCTTGGGAGGTCTAGGAACACTAATGCGGACCGAAACCTTCTGCGCAACAGAGCGCCTCCGAGCATAAAAGTCATCCAAAGGGGTACCGAAAGGGTCAGTCAGAATGTTGTTCACATCAGCCGCAGCTTCCTTGTATTTCAGAGCACTGATAGGCTCAAAGTCTTGCCTTAACAATTCAGCCCGAAGGGCATCTACCCAAGTAATGCCGCGGTAAACGGTACCAAACAAATGATCCAAGTAACTCTCGGGAAGAAAGATACTACCCCAATGCAGAGGAGCGGAAGCCCACCGGTTGCGATCATCCCCCCAAGCCGGCTGGAGCTCACTCGAGAAGTCCAGACCCATATAAGAAACTGGACGAAATATCCCATTCCTCGGAAAAGGAATTATTTGCTGGCGACCGAACTGTCTCAAAATCCGTTCTGGTTGATAAAATGAAAAGTCTCTCAACCCGGGTAAAACCACGTGCTGAAAACCGAAAGTCCATTCCACGAAAGGATGGAGACTCCAAGAAGAGGGACACCACTCAATATCAGCCGAAGCATGGGAAGCGAAGAACTTCTGCCAATTCTCTTCAGTCAAATCTCTAGTCAGCAACCGTCGCCTATGAACAGCAAAAGGAGAGAGGTCTCCGTCTGACGCATAAAGCCTGAAATGCTCTCGAAGCCATATGGTCAAAAGCAAGGGGCTTCCTCGTCGCATCTCACCCGTACGATGCAATTCGTCCAGACCATGCAAAGTTTCCCCCACTATGAGAGGGATTATACTGAATCATTGCTCCTTCGCCTGCAACACAATCTCAGCTAACTGCGCATCCGCAGTACCCAAAGGAGCGACAAACAGAACCTCGCTGAAAAGACAGACAGCCATGGCATTTCTCTTAAAGGATTGAACCGCGACATCTTCCGAATGCAAGCTGAAAAACATCAGAAGCTCAGATATGTCAACAATAGTCCCGTGCATCATCTTCTTCACCTCTCCAACAGGGAGATTCAGAAGGTCAACCCAAGAGTCAACAACACCGCGGTGATACTTAGGGACGGCAACAAATCCCAATCCGGCTATAACAATAGTCCCGTGCATCATCTTCTTCAGCTCAGATATGTCAACAATAGTCCCGTGCATCAGATATGTCGGCACCATTTCATTAGCCGAAAAGTTGAAAGTATGGCTATAACAATCCCAAAAGGCTGCAGCGGCCATCAACAAATCCCAATCCGGCTTCAATGTCTGCAAAGTAAAAAGAATTTGAAACCCGAAATCTTTAATGAAAGCCTTCTTGGGATGAGTCTTGAAGGAATACACGAACGTCGACAAATCCTTCTCGTAACTCTTAACAACCTCGGCATCAAGACTGAAAGGGTTAGAGGCCATGGGAAAGAAGATTGCAAGCAAAATTGGGCAATAAAACGGTGTTCAAAAATGGCAGAAGAGAGCTGTTAAAATCAAATTGTCGACCAGAAGATGATATTATAGCTGTTGGGGGATCTTTTGACCAGCAAAAGTCAAGCCCGAAATTCTGCCCCCCAGACGCGCACGCCACCCGTAACCGGTGCGCAAAGCGCGCGCATTACACGCCTACAAAGGGAGGCACGCGCTTCCCAAGCCAGGATCATTTCAGTAAGCCTTGTCAGGAAAACTATGCAAGAAATTTCCGCCCAGATCAAGATGCAGCTTCAATCCTTGAGCACCCAGTTGGGCACACGTTAATTTGGTCCGCCCTTAAGGCATGTCTAAAATTGAAAGTAGGATAGGAATTCTCACTAAAAAAAAAAGTTAGGGTGTCCTTCTTTAATTCTCAAAGATCAGTTTTGACAATTTATCCCCAGCAGAAAGCACTCCGCAGTCAACTGTGCCCACACCCCACCAAAAGTCAAAGTCAAACAGTCAACATCAAAGTACGACTCACAGCAACAACTTGGTCCTGGGTGAGCCACAAAGTCACCACCTCCTTTTCAAGCAAACGGTCCTCTGGGTCCCGCACTCAAGCAAACGGTCCTCCGGGTCCCGCACTCAAGCAAACGGCCCTCCGGGTCCCACACTCAAGCAAACAGCTCTCTGGGTCCCGCACTCAAGCAAACGGTCCTCCGGGTCCCGCATTCCAGCAGACGGATCTCGCCACCAGCAAACGGATCCCGCTTTCAGCAAACGGATCTCGCCACCAGCAAATAGATCCCGCTTCCAGCAAACGGTCCTCCGGGTCCCGCATTCCAGCAAACGGATCTTGCCGCCAGCAAACAGGTCCCGCTTCCAGCAAACGGACCCACAGGTCCCGCTGTTGGCCACGGTGGGCCGCTTCATGCCACCGAACCTTTCATTATCACCCAAGCCGCTCACATTGGGAGCGCACCTCTATCCCTTGCAATTTAAAATTCCTGCTTTTATCGAGTCTTTTCTTTTTCTTGGTGATGTCCTAGGCGGATGTCTGTCTTTCATCGGCGCGTTTGCTTCACAATCCACGCCGCCGAGGGGCTCTGTAGACACCCCGCCTTGGACCGCTCACCCCAATTGCACACTTGATTTTGTGTTTCTCCCTCTTTTACGTGTTTTCTGTTAGTTTCTGTTACTTTGGTTAAGTTCCAGACGGGCTCTGTTAAGTCCAGGGACTAAACTGAATAACAGTTCTAACTTTCTAGTCCATTCTGTCAAAATTTGCCTTTCAGAGTCGCGCGCCTCCTCCACTTGAGGCCAGACGCGCGCGCCTTCCGCCGCCTAGGTGGGATGCGCGCGCTTCTGGGGTGTGTCAGTTACAGATTCTGCCCAAGAATCTTTCCCTTGCTCATTATACATGATTTTGCCCGGGAATGATTTCTTGGAGACTCCGTTTGGCTCCAAAACACACACATTTTCAACTATAAAAAACCCTCTTGGAGGAAGACTTTTTCCACCAAGGACTTTTCCACCATAGACTTTTCTCTAAACAAAGTTCTAGGCAATTTACAAAAGATATTCTCTCCAAGTATTCAACCTCTTCTTCAAGACTTTTTCAAGAGGTTCTCTTTGAAGGATATTATAGGTAAAATGTCTTAACTTTATTCTTTATTTCTTATTCTTCTTCTAATTCTTCTTCTTCTTCAATCAAATGTGCAATCACCCCAAAACCATTTGAGACATCACACCAATGGCCCTTTCATTACATTGAATTGGCCTAGGAGTTATCTCCCTACATTCTAAACTATAAATCCCCCTTTTATCATCATTCAAATAGGAAGAACACATCTATCTTTAAAGTGAATTATGAACAAATAAGACCGACATTGCTCAGGCGAAATGGGTGTTTAAGTACTTCCCAGTTCGTAACCTAACCCCCGAACCCCTCATCCCAAAGAATCTCTGTTTTCGTAAATCAAACTTAGGCTCATAAACATTAGGTTTTCTTACGTTCCTCAAAAACGTGGGTGGTGACTCTAAAACACAAATTAGACATCCTAGGGTAATCCGCGTGCTCTAGCCTAAAGCCGTGGCCCCCCGCCTCGGGGTATCTACAGATCCTAGCGACTAACCCTTGTTTAAAGGCATTTAACGTAACGTTTATGCTACTTTCGTTAAGTTTTTAACGAGTTGAGATCCTTGTACAAAGTATCACTCGGCTTACCATATGCACACCCTTGTAGGGAAATTCATTTTTTTGTGTTTTTTTCTCTTGAAGGATCTCGACTCATTAAAGACTTAACGGATGACGGCATGAACGACCCATTAATTGTCTATAAAGAAAAGCTAGTCAAACCAACCGGTCAACTTTGGAGTGTCCTAGACTCTGTGAGTACATGGTTTAGAAATGAACAAAGATTAACCTCAACCGCTTCACAAGTGAAAACGGTGAGTTAGATAGCCCGGGTGCCACGAAGATAGAGGCGACAGGATCTCTAAAATCTATGCACTCAGCGGAGTATCCAGTAGGGTGTGCAGTGTGACACGGACCTAGTGGTAGTGTCCGGACAACAACTAGTTATTTTTTAGGGAAAAAACAGAGAGTTTTTTGTATTTATATGTATGTAATGTAAAACTGTTAGGAAAGTACAAGGGTGAACAGTTAAGAAGTTAACGCTCTACAGTTATAAGGGAAGCAATTAAGAAGTTAACGCTCTATCATGATAGTGTGTTAGTGATTGAGACTGGATCCGTAGATTGCCTACGTTCCTCTCGTATGAGAATCTCAGGTCAACGTAGTTCGCACATAATCGGAATAAAGAGAAGAAGTGGGAATCATGCATAATGAAGGAGGAGGAGAATGAAACATGCAAGCTGATCACATCCTAGAACAATGATTATACCATTGATAAACTCAATGTGTAGTCATCACCTTCATCATGGGAGAGTTACTGATCATGGGAATATTTACCTAAAGTTAAGGGTTTAGAAGTAGTTCCTAGATCTTGTGGATCATCATCGGCTATGCATTATAAGTAGGGATTAAAACATTAGATCTAACATGTTATGCGTGGTAAGCCGGCAAATCTAGTATAATAATAAGAACATCATGAACATGTATGAGATAACACATAAACATGAAGATCGCTACCCTAGTCATAGAGCATTTTATGAATTCTAGTAAGAACATGAAGAACACATTATGAATCAGATGAATATAGGTGTATAAACATAATGAAACTAGCATAAATCAGATCTAAACTAAGAAAACATATAGAATCCTTACCAATCTTGACAAGAACGAAGCTGAATCTTTTCCGCAAATTCGCCGGACCTTCGGAATTGCTAGAAAGGCTTGGAGAGAGAGCTCTGCCGTCAGTATTGGCTGTGGAACTCGGGGAGAGAGTTGTTATTTTCAATTATGAACCGATGTCACCTATTTATAGGGTTTCTGACCCAGAAGGACTGGCCGCCTGGCCCATCCCTGACTGGCCGCCGGGCCAAACCAAGATATTGACATGGTTTCCAAGGCTCTGATTAATCTGGACTCTGGAGAAACCCTAGATAACATCTATCTTCGATCCCTCATCCGATCAGTCGAGAATATCTTCTTATCTGGGCTTTTTGGGAAATTCCGGATAAGTCTTGCGCAGCTTGTAAATACCTGGGAGATCTTTGTGAGTTCTAGAATGCCTAATAACTCATTTTCAGGTTGGGTACTAACAGTACATAAGGATGTTTCTTAACTAGTGACTTTCACTAGGATCCGATTGGTATTATCTCATTATACTCCAAGTATATGAGACATCCAGTCTTAGTACATTAACATGGTTTACATGATAGATCCAATAGCTGAAGCTTATGGAATCCTAATCATGTAATCTTGCTCATTAGTCTTCCAATAAGACTAAATCTTGCCAAGAGTGATGCCATTAGACATTTGCAAGTAACCTCTCTAAGAGTCTTGCATAGTGAACTTTTCACTATCTTGTCTGTATTAGTACTTTAACTTCAACCAATCATCCTTTTAGATTTATCTCCATAAATCAGTCCAAGGTTATAGGCGGCTTTATCTAAGTCTTTCATTTAGAAACTCTTTCAAAATGAATTATATGTTAGCCACATATATTAGACTAGGAATAATGTTACGCTCCCACTAAATTTATCGTAATCACAAGTCTCATATTTGATGAATTCAAACTCTTTGAATACTACATCAAAATGAAAATTTAACTCCAAGAAGTTTGCTTCAATCCATCTCATGGATTTCCGCAACTTGCATATTTTATTAGAATTTTATAGATCAAAACTTTTAGGTTGTATCAAACACATCCTAAAGTATGTTCCTATTAAGGAATATAGTTTTGACATCCATTTGTCATATTTCATATTCGCAATATGAGGTCATGACAATTATAATTCTAATAACATTAAGCATGACTACGGGTGATAAAGTTTCATTATAATCGACATTATTAATTAACTTCTCTCAATTAGTCTTGCTTAATAAGCATGCACCTTGTGATCCATGTCCGTTTTCTCCAAGAAAACTCTTTTTCCACCTTATGGTTTTTAAGCCTTAGGGTAGAACGATCAAGTTCTAAACTTGATTATCATACATGGATTGCACTCTAGGTTTCATAACTCCAAGTCATTGATCTAAGTCTGGAGTGGACATTGCAGCTTGCTAGGTAATAGGTCAATCATTTGCAATGATATCTTCCCTATTACTTTCTATTACGAGAAATCAATATTTCTTGTTATAGATAGTATCTTATCATATATGCAAATATCTTGTGTATACTTGAACGAATTTCCACAACTCCTTGTGAAACTTTGTTCAACTTCCATCTTAGGTTCTATGTCATTCTCTGAGTCTCGAACTCTTCGAGATACATTTTACTCCCACTAGTTCTTTAGAGACAAATGATTTATCTAGAAAATGCTATTTAGAGTAGCAAACGATTTGTACTCTAAAGGGCATAAAATTAATATCATTAAGATATCCCATGAAAATACATTAATTAGATTTAAGTGTGATTTTGTCCAAGACAATACTTTTCACAAAAGTATCACATCACAAATGTTTATGAAAGACAAACCAAGTTTTTTTTTCAT
Source organism: Campanula takesimana (assembly GCA_026119855.1). Classification (NCBI taxonomy): domain Eukaryota; kingdom Viridiplantae; phylum Streptophyta; class Magnoliopsida; order Asterales; family Campanulaceae; genus Campanula; species Campanula takesimana. The sequence goes on along the minus strand of JAOWBW010000175.1, from coordinate 1,614,851 downwards.
TCCATATCTCATATGGTATAACGAACCTCCTTAGGCAAAACTCAATTTAGTGTAAGCGCAGCTGTTTTCAGCACATAATCCAGAAAGTTAATTAAAGATCAATTTGACTTATTATGAGGTGAAAAACAGCAGTTTGCAGACAATCTGCAGATTTCTGTAAACAGGAGCCGTACGACTCATCCCTAGGCCTACGCCTAGTTTGCAGCCATACGGTTGTTGTTTTCAGATTCTGTTTTTCTTGTTCTGTAGACTTTCTGCAGAATTCTCATTAAGTCCATGGTTTAAATATTTATTACCTTGATCAGATCAGAGTACATCAATACTTTTGCTATGTGTTATTGAAATCTTTTCTAGCATTGTTACTTTAATGAACTACCTACATCAACATGTATTAATCCAAAATCGTACTTCCTTTCACTACTATTAGTAAAAGGTGTCTTGATCAATTTTCAAGATTCACATATATCACATGATTTGAAATCATGTGAATTTAAAAGTCCGTCCCATGAAATTTTAGATATGTGTTTCTTATCATTTTGATATAGACACCAATGCTTTAAGAATGTAACGCTTACATCCTTGGATTCGGATTTCCATTATTTATGTTTATACTTATTATTTTGTTCTTCCGAGATAAGGATATTAAGTCTCATTATATGATTAGCAATACAATAAAGCAAATCATATTTAATGGAACACTTCTTATTCGAAATAAGAATTAATATTGTTCAAAACAATTATGAACCCATTAGGTAAGGACACTTCGCAAGTTCCTATGATTAATGTTGCAACCTTTGCATCATTATCACAACATAGGTTAATCTTTACCTTCCTTAAGTAGTCTTTCTATTTCTCAAGTCTTACACATTTATACAAATGTGAGATCCATATCCGGTATTCAATACCTAAGAACTTAGAAGGAGAATATTATACATAAATACTTGAAGTGGTAGTCCTACTACCCTTTAATTCGATCTTTTTAATTCAAATTGTAATTTCTCCAGTGGTCAATCACATTGCCATGGTAGCAATTACATCCTCAGGATTTTAGGTTTTAGCCACAAATATTTCCTTTAAGATTGACAACTTTTGTCTTGCCTTTATCTTAAATCCTTGTCGTTATTAACCTTTAGAGTTTGAGAAGGTTTCCATTCGATATTAAGACTAGCAATTTAAACATCAAATGTCGCTTAAGAATTAATGTCAAATCCATTGTTAGTTCTAAACTAACTTGATTATCAAGCCTTCTAAGGTAATTAATATGTCTCTCCATGTTCAAAACATGAGAACTTATCAAAACACCTTTCATTCATCACATGAATATTAGGCTCTAATCAATCTCAAACTTTTCTTGCGTTTCTTGCTTGTAGGAACGCTTCCTACGTGATTGCCTATCACATAATCATCCATATGTTTTAGATACTTCTAAAGTTCCAAACATTTAGTAGCAAGTCGTAGGACAATTGACATCCATAGATTCATCCACATGATTCTAATTTATGTTTTTGTCCGTCCTTAAGGCATTAAGTTTCTTAGGAATAAGATTTATTAAGAATTCATAACTTCTGTTCTTGGTTTAGAACAATTCTTAAGCTCATGACTAAGTCAAGAAGTTAATCCTATTCTCTTTAAGTGGGGTCTATCGCAGTGATTATACATGATTAAAGTTTAAAACATTCTACAAATATGCAAATAAATATACACATATAATACACATATATTTCAGACCATTATCGTCTAGAGATATATAATGTATTTCATAAATACTCCCACTAAATCATACACCTTCAAATACAATAATTGTATAATATAATTTAAGTGGGCTAAGATCAATATTTCACCTAACTTTAAATCGGCTAGGGCACGACTGCTCAAAATCAAGTTATTTAGGTAGATAACTCCTTATCAATCACATCATATGTGACTCTTAGATCCTTTATAAGATTTTAGACATTTTATGTCTAACATGTTATAATCTCATCTATGCCTTAGGCCCAAAACTGTTTGATAACCTAATTAAGTCAAACCATTTTAAACGTATAGGAATCACTTTTTCCTCATCTTGCTCATAGATGAATAGAATTAATGCGCCTACGTTAGGGCGTAACCCACATAAAACTACCCATGTACTCACAAGTTTTTTAATCATGGATTGGCACATAACTTAAGTTTTATGAAAGTTTATTTACATAGAGACATGCATTATATATTTAATTATGTCAAACATAATATAATATATTCTTTGCATAATGAATGTTAACTAATCAAATTAATTAAGAGAAGCAAAATCTTGTGATTTAATTATGAAGCAACTTTATGGGGACGGAATCTAAATTCTCTGTAAACAATTTACAGATTGGATATTTCATTCGTATTCCCAGAAACAAGGCATAAGCCTACTATTTGTCCATACAATAAATTAATCCAAATTTAGTATCCTACTCTGCAAACCATTCGCACTTTGTTCATAGGGATAAATTATGAAACTTTTTGAATCCGCATAACATCTATAAATTGAGACCACAAAACGTATGGCCGAAACTAAGCCAAGAGGCATCCACATTTCCGTATTATGATCAAGAAACCAAGTAATTATTCCACATGACCGATACTAAGCCAAGAGGCATCCACATTTCCGTATAGAAAAGTAACTTGTTTTAAGATCATTTATTGTCTCATCAATTTCATAGACTACAACAATTCTGAACTCTTTAGAACTCTGAATTCTGCAATTTTCTGGATTAAATCATACTTCAGGAAACACGGTTTCGAAAACCTGCCATCTGAAACCAGATTCAGTTCCTGATTCGAATTTTATAAACGATTTACAGAACAATCAGAAAACCAGAAAACAAAACAAATCTGCCCATAAACCCTAGGGCGCCGTACGGCAGCATAGGCGCCGTACGGCAGCATAGGAGCCGTACGGCAGCATAGGAGCCGTATGGCTCCTACGGCGCCGTACGGTGGCTTTTTCCAAATTCCCATATTTCCAGAACTTTTTAAATTCGATCTATTCCATTTGCGTGTTCATGCATTAATCAAATTAAACCAACACGAATTTACAGTTTACGAATTTAAATAGATCTAATCAATATCATGAATAAACAATTTATTACATATAGAAATTAGATCTAATTTATCAATACACATAATCCAATTATTTGCAATTATTCATATAGATCACATCAATATAAGAATCACATAATCCCCATATTCATGCTCATAAACCCTAATCACATATTCATCTTATTATCATGCAAATTATATAATCGAATTAAATTTTTTTACATGATTTATTAAAATAATCAACGATGAACGGGGCTTTGATACCACTGTTGGGTTTTAATGCATCATGCGCAGCGGAATAAACATATGAAATCAAACACTCATGAGCCATGTGTTGTGTTTCAGAGTAACATGCTCAGCGGAAATAGCATTTAAAATTTTAATGAAACCCAAAGCCATAGATCCGTTCATATGATTATATCAAATACATGCAATATGAATACTAGAAAACTAACCCTTGATGACTTTGAATTCTAGCCTTTGATCTTGGTGGAGAACTTGAAGCTTGATCACGAACAAGTAAGAACACGAACTTTAAAGATGATAAGTTTCACCCTCTAGCGGTATCCACACCACGAATGAATATCAAGGAGCTTCTTGATCTTGGTTTCTAGACCAAAATTGTGAAACACGTTTTCACAATTATATGAACTATATGGAATATGAATTGTGTATTTTCTTGTTCTTCAATCTAGGGATTTCTTAGAACAAGAAATAACTCTCTAAAACTCTTTGGAATCTTACACAAACTTAGGTAGTGATTTTGGCTGAATTAGAGCTGTTTAAATACTAGTTAGACCTATTCCAAATAGGAAACAAGTAGTCAAACCCGCAAGAAAACAGATTAAGGAAAGTTCCTCCCAAAACCGACTGGTCCGGGTAGGGTCCGACCGGACCTATCATGGTCTGCCCGGGTCTATTGCCTGGTCCGACCGGATCTCCCTTATTCCACTTTTCTTCATATAATTGCCTTAAATCCTCAAATGGTCCTTCGACCTAATATTCCAATTTAGTCCTTTTAGGATTCGTTCTATTGTGTGTGACCCTCTAGGATTATACTATGTTGGCAATGGGTTCAAACATGAATCCATAAGATATGATTAGGTTCTAGCAAACCGTCATACCTACCCAAATAGTATAACTAGATACAAGTTCGCATTCCTTTAGAATATGTCACAATCCTTTTGTCCATGATGTCATTGAACACAAGTCATGGTCAAACAGTCAACTTGCATTTGTTCAATACTTTCTCGATTCCGAATATGTTGATAATCCAAACGACATTGATCCAATCAATTCATTTGAGTCCGGCCGAACATTTTCATCAACATCATTCCTACGAGAGGCCCAAGCTTGACATCTCTCCGAAGAGGGACAAATCCATTTAGCTTATTATTCTTCCCTACGTGAATTCGATTATGCCAATCATACCCTGTATAACTTCCCGGTTAAAGGTAGCATTTTAATATGTTAAACATAATGTTAATCAAGTGGAAGACTATAATAACTTCATGTCTAAGGATTTAAATGACATAACTAATATGAGATATATGTACGACACAGACCATGACATAAATCTCATACAGCGGGTCATGTCCAATACTAAATAAGTACTCATAAATCTAACATGATCATCCCATGATCATTAAGCCTTTACACTAATACCAAACAAGTACTAGGGATGGGGATTATTATAAGTAAACATGAACAACAATAATAATCAAAACATCTCTTTATTAATATGAAATAAGTGATAACAATTACAATGTTTATTAAACGTGCCTAGGGCACCAACACCAACAATCTCCCACTTGCCCTAGGCCCAATCTCCCATGTATCTAATACCCATGGACCTAACATTACCATCATGTTTAGCTTGTGGAAGTCTCTTTGTTAGCGGGTCCGCGACATTGTCATCAGTAGGTACTCTGCATATCTTCATGTCTCCCCTATCAACGATCTCTCGAATGATATGAAAACGCCTAAGTATGTGTTTCGATTTCTGATGTGCTCTTGGTTCGTTTGCTTGAGCAATAGTACCATTATTATCGTAATAAAGGTCTATTTGATTAGCAATACTAGGAACCACTTCAAGTTCAGTGATGAACTTCTTAATCAAAACAGCTTCCTTTGCAGCATCCGATGCAACAATATACTCAGCTTCCGCTGTAGAATCAGCGGTTGTACTTTGCTTGGAACTCTTCCAGCTTACAGCTCCACCATTTAACATAAACACAAAACCCGATTGCGATCGACTGTCATCTCTATCGGTTTGGAAGCTTGCATCCGTGTAAGCATTTACAACGAGATCATCTTCCATTCATCCATAGACCAAAAACGAATCTTTAGTCCTTCTTAAGTAGTTAAGAATCGCTTTTACAGCCATCCAGTGATTTTCACCGGGGTCGGATTGGTATCTACTTGTCATGCTCAAAGCATAAGATACATCCGGCCTAGTACATATCATGGCATACATGATGGACCCGATTGCCGAAGCATATGGAACATCATTCATTTTCTCACGCTCATTTTTTACCTTAGGACATTGAGTCTTGCTTAGAGAAACTCCATGTAACACTGGCAAGGTTCCTCTCTTAGAATTTTCCATGCGGAATCTTCTAATGACCTTGTCAATGTATGTACTTTGGCTTAAACCAATTAGCTTCCTTGATATATCTCTGTAGATCTTAATGCCAAGTACATATGCGTCTTTACCCATATCTTTCATTGTGAAGCACTTTCCTAACCAAGTCTTTACAGACTGAAGTGTAGGAATGACGTTTCCAATGAGTAATATGCCATCCACATATAAAATAAGGAATATCACTATGATCCCACTAATCTTCTTATACACACAAGGCTCATCTGCGTTTTTGCTGAAGCCAAACTCTTTGACCGATTCATCAAAACGGAGATTCCAACTCCTAGAAGCTTGCTTCAATCCATAGATGGATCTCTGCAATTTGCATACCTTAGAATCTTGTTCAAAACCTTCTGGTTATGTCATATACACATCCTCTTGTAGTTTTCCATTTAGGAAAGCGGTTTTGACATCCATTTGCCATATTTCATAGTTATGATATGCGGCAATGGCAAGCAAAATTCTTATAGACTTGATCATTGCTACGGGTGAAAAGGTTTCATCATAGTCAATACCATGAACTTGCCTATAACCTTTTGCTACAAGTCTAGCTTTATAAGTATTCACCTTCCCATCCATGTCAGTCTTCTTCTTGAAGACCCATTTGCATCCTATGGTTTTTATACCTTCGAGCGCATCAATCAAGTTCCAAACTTGATTGTCTTGCATGGATTGTAATTCGGATTCCATGGCTCCAAGCCACTTCTTCGAATCAGGAGAAGACATCGCCTCTTGGTAGGTGGTCGGTTCATTATCTTCAATGATTTCCACCTAATTATTATCCGTTACGAGAAACCCATATCTCTCGGGCTCGGATCGTAACCTACCAGATCTGTGAGTTACTTGTGTATTTTGAACAGGTTCCACAACTCCTTGTGGTTCTTGTTCTTGTTCCACTATCGGTTCAATGTCATTTTCTGGGTCTCGAATTTCTTCAAGATTTATTTTACTCCCACTGATTTCTTTGGAGAGAAACTGTTTCTCTAGAAAAACACCATTTCGGGCAACAAACACCTTGTTGTCCTCTCGGTTGTAAAAGTAATATCCTTTAGTTTCCTTAGGATATCCCACGAAAATACATTTATCAGATTTGTGTGCTAGCTTATCGGAGATAAGTCTTTTGACAAAAGCTTCACAACCCCAAATTCTCATGAAAGACAAACTAGGTTTCTTTCCGCTCCACATTTCATATGGAGTATTTTGAACCGATTTAGTTGGAACTTGATTAAGTTGAGAGCAACGGTTTCTAGAGCATAACCCCAAAAGGATAAAGGAAGATCAACTTGAATCATCATTGATCGAACCATGTCCAACAAGGTTCGGTTCCTCCTCTCAGACACACCATTCCATTGTGGTGTTCCGGGTGGAGTCAATTGTGAAATTATTCCACACTTCTTTAGATGATCATCAAATTCATGGCTTAAGTATTCTCCACCTCGATCCGATCAAAGTGCCTTAATACTTTTTCCATGTTGTTTTTCTACTTCATTTTGAAATATTCTAAATATCTCAAAGGCTTCACTTTTATGTTTCATTAGGTAAACATACCCAAATCTACTATAATCATCAGTAAAGGTTATGAAGTATTGAAATCCTCCCCTAGCATTGCTACTTAATGGTCCGCATACATCAGAATGTATCAACCCCAATAAGTCTCTTGCCCTTTCACCTAGCTTGGTAAAAGGTGTGTTAGGCCCAATTGGTAGGAAAATAGGCTAGAGGGGGGGGGAATAGCCTAATTAAAACTTTTTCAAAGAAACACTTTATAAATGCAAAGTCACTTATCAGTTTGCAAACTATTATTAGTAAGCGCAGCGGAGAAGATATGACTTGGTTTTAACTCACACAAAATGAGTATGAAAAATGTTTTGAGAGCTTGGTTTAACACAAAGTAATTCCTAAAAGTTCAATGCAGTTTCAAGAGATTGGTCAATGGAAATTACAATGAATCAGTACAAACATATACGATCTGCCGGTGATAGAGTTCCAACCGGCAAGGATAAAGTAAACAGCAGAGACACAAAGATTTGGAGAGGTTCACAGTGTAAATACTGCTACGTCCTCTACCAAGTTTGGTCAGAACTTGGATTTGGGTTAAGAGTACTATTAGATATCTCTAGTCTATTACAAGCACGGCTTTGTCGGAAACAAAGACTAAATTCTAGAGATCACTAATGGATCGTAATACAAATTTGACCAAGTGTTTTTGAGTGGCAAGGCCAATAGAACTTGTCTCACTCAGGTGGGTGTATGAATAACTTAAACAACGTATTCCTTAAATGATCTAGTTCGGGAATAATAACATTGTTGTTGAGTTAGTGCACAAGTGTATGTCCTATTAAATTATCTAATGATTATCTAGACAGAATGTTTGAGTCTTTAATGAATACTCAAAAACATTCAACTCTCTTCAATGCTCTATTTCCACCAACCGTCTTCAATGCTCTAAGTCCTCTATTTATAAGAAGAGTGAATGTCTTGAGTCTTGTAGAAGAAGGCTTGCAATTTAAATATCCAGCTGGGTAGTTGAGGAGCATTAAAGGCGGTATCTACAAGCATTAATGGCAAAGATATGGAGTACACGCATGCTTGCAAAATTATGATGGGTAAAGACCCCTTTGTCTCAACCGGTTACCTGCAAAAAGAAAGTAGGGACAAAGTATAGCTAAAACTAGCTATGCGTCAGACGGCGCAGTAATCATGACAGATCAGTTTAACAACTTTCTGATAAGACAGTACAGAAAGGACAGAGACAATCAGTAAGTTGACATTGAGATAGAACAACAAAACCTGACTGTCAGTAAGGTTCAAATTGTCCTTGCTGATTGTTTGAGTCATCGGCAACTTGAGTAGTAAGTTGATCGGCATGTTGAATTCTGGTCTGCTGATTGTGCTTCCTTTTGCTGGTTTGCCAAGATTGAAGAGTTGGAATACACCTGTGATGGTCACAAAGAATCCTAAGGGTACCTTACAAAGGTTCTATCAAAATTGGGGGATCCTAAGTGATAACTATGATTGGGATTAAGCAATTCTATGTCCTAAACATATATTTGAACAACAATCTCCTCCTAATTGCTTAAGTCCAATCACCCTATACTAGAACATCTATCTTAGCTTAGTAAAAGAATGGTTTCAACCAATGTCTATTTATTTTCATTCCCTAAGCCAAGTCACACGAGATGTCAAGTAAAGGTAAAGAGAAAAAAATACAAAATGGAAAGAAGGTTGGAATGCTGATTAGTAAAGATCACCAGAGGAATAATAATCTGCAAAACAAAGTTAGCATGAATAGCAGTAGATATATTATAAGAACATAACACAAAAATAAGCAAACACACAAATAAATGTTAGCAAATAATTTGTTGGATATATCTTTGAAGATCAGCAGGATATCTATATCATTGGCTATATTGACTTAAGACACGGGAGGGTCTTCTTGTTGATCAGCAGCCTTTGATGTAGATCCAGCATGCTTGGATTTTTTTTGGCTCTGTCTTCTTCTTTATCAGCTTTTCTTTTCTGTCTCCTCTGAGCACTTTGTAGTCTCTCAGTCAGCATCTGGTTGTTGGCTTCAAGAGCGGCAATCTTCAATTGAGCATCAGCAAGAGCAGACTTGGCAGCAGATAGATCTTTTTTAGTTCTCTCTAGGTCTCTGATCTGCAACCTTTTCTCATCAACTAGTTGCTGTTGAATAGAGTGCATGCTTCCCAAACTTTCTGATAAGGCCATCAGTTTTGATTCCCTGTCCTCCAGAAGTTCCTTTAAGTCTTGGATTCTCTTGTATTCCTCCTCCTGATTGGACTTAAGGATTTTTTCCAAAAGATCGTCATGGATAAGGTTCAATTTTTCGCGGAGGAATAGGCCAGTATCGCCCAGATCGGCACGAGTAACAGGCACTTGCAGATTTTCAGTATCCCTTTCAAGGTGACTGAAGTATTCATACATACTATTCAGTACCACGGGCTTTGAAAGACCAAGAGAAGAATGCATCAGGAAGGAAGGAATGAAGTCTTCATTGATCAGATCAGCATCTTCTACAAGACCATCAGGAGCAGGCACAGACAACTCATCATCGGAAGATAGAACAATCAGTAATAGAGAAGCTGGCACAGGAAAGGGAGCAGATGGCAGAGGCAAAACTTGTTGAATGAGAGAAGCATCAGCAGCATATCTATCAGCAAGAAGGAACTCAGCGGGAACAGAGGTGGAAGCAACCAGATCGGCAGTAACTACATCGGCACGGACGATCGGCAATGGAAATTGAGGATGAATAATAACTGCTCGTTCAGCCGGCAGATGGAACTCACCATTGTCTTCTAGAGAAAGAAGGATAGCCAAAATGAAGTTCAAGCAAGCACGACCTTCAACAATCATGGCCATCAGCCCAGCATTCATCAACCTTGAGGTATAGACCAAATGATCGGCACGCTGTCGAGGGTGGAACATCGGCATAGTCATTGCTAGAGCAGCAGATTTAACCAAGTGCAGAAGACCTCGAGGATCAGTAGCACGGTATTTAAGTATGTCATGAAGTTCATCGTTGACCATCATACACCTTCTCATCCACCCATTCGTGATGATACAGACCTCCTTAGGAGAGGGACCAGGCAGGTGAATTTTACCTCCAACCTTTATCTTCCCAGGCAAGCAGTGAAGAGGATCATAGACGGGTTTATTCATTTTGAGCTTTGACACCCGGGGAGCCTTCCCTTTCTTCCTTTTGAAATCTCGTTTAATCCAAGGCATGAATGTTATCTTTTCAGCAGTAGAGGATCCAGCAAGGAAGGAGTGATCAGTGAAATGGGGATATGCTTTGCCGAAGGGAGACGTAATTCTCTGAAGTGTAGATCGGAAAGACATGATTGGATGATGAAGTGGAAACAACTGTTGGCCAAAATTGTTAGATGGAATGGAGATGCTGGTGGTGTACCAGTTGGAACTCATCATCTCCTTGGCATGAAGTTCACAGTTATACTCAGGAGGTGGAGCAGAATTAGCTTCAACAGCAACGGGTTGCACTTCATGCATAAGAACCGGTAACTCCACATAGTCAGCAGGATCTATCTCATCTGCACTTTCTTCATCAGCAGCAGCAGTAGCATGATCAGCAACTGGTTGTACTTCATCAGTAACAACCAGTTGTGCTTCAGGAGCAGTAAAAAATAAAGGTTCCTCAGGAGCAAATAAAGCATCCTGAAGTTCCTCAAGCTGCAGATCAGCAGCAATCAATGCATCAAGATCAACATTATGATCTGGATTGGTAATCTCTGCATCGACACCTCCTCCTAACTCAACAATCTCTCTAACACCAATAGGTTCCACCAGGATCACACCAGTAGAAGAGATAGGGACCTTAATAATCTGAGTGTCCAAAGTTTTCTCAGAGGCATCATTAGCAGGTAAGATCTGAGTGTCAGCAGTTGGCTCAGATGGATGAGTGTCGGTAGTTGGCTCATCAGTATACACATTAGCAACAACTTCTTCATCAGCACAAGCTCCTCCTGATATCGGCAAATCAACAACTTCATCAGCAGATTGTGTTTCTATAGTTTCCTCAATTGATGTAAGTTGGTCTTCTTTAACAATCAGAGGTTGAGTGTCCATGGTTTCCTTAACTTGATTAACTAAGGATTCATCAGCAGCGCTGGTCTCATCAGCAGGTTGAGTGTCTAAAGTTTTCTCAACAATCTGTTCAACAGACTTATCAGTAGAGCCACGCTCAGAGCCATTACTGGCTAGTACTGAGTCAGCAAATACTTCAGCAGATGATACAGAAGTAGGAGCAGCAGCTGTATGAGCTTGATCAGAAGAGGGCTTTTTGAAGACAACATTTATCGGCAGCTTATCATACTCACCGATAGAATCAGAAGAGGTGATTGTTTCACCAGCAGCTTTGTGAATACATACAAAATCGGCAACATCAACAGAGCTACTGGGAGAAGGAATGGGAGTGACTGATGGTTGCTCAGCAGGAGTCCTTGAGAGAAGTGCTGCAGATTCTAGTATCAACTCAACTGTGGCTTTCTTCACTTTCTGCAAGAACTGATCAGCAAGATAACCAGCAGGGATGGTTTCACTGTCATTTTAGATCAGTAAATCATTATTGTCTTCTGGTCTTCCCATTTGATAGGGATCAGTATCCAAGAAGTTTGAGTGCTGATCAAATACATCAGCATTGGCAACCCAAACACTTTGGACCATCAAGTCTTGACGAATTCTATCTTGGAAGAGGTAGACTTGATTCCAGGGAAGCGGCAGCAAACAAAGAAATGCTCAAAGTTTAATCTGAGCTCAATTTCTGATAACCTCTGAAATTTCCGGAGGGGAACAAACTTCTCTTTGTATAAGTCAGTGAGCCTGTTCAGACTTTTATAATCAATGTAGTCAGAGAGCTTTCCTGCAGGGACTGATTCCTTCCTTTCTTTATGGAATTGGAGCAACCGGCGAATGAAGGGATGGAGATAATCAATGGGAAACACCCAATTCTTTGTCATGACCTTATTGGTGAATGACCAATGGTTGCGATAAAAAGAATGAAAGGTAGGGTTTCTGATTGGTCTGCATCTCCTTATAACAGCAGTTTTCTTCAGAACATCAACAATGGGATCTTCAGCCGGATCAGCAATGTCTTCTACCTCAGTCTTAATTAGAGAAATACCAGAGAGAAGAGATGGAGCAAATCTTATCATTTTGGCTCTGGGATCAGCAGCTAGAATTGCCACAGACTGAACCTGATCAGCAGGTTTTGGCTTGGGAACAGCAGATGGTTCACTGGCAGAAGTGACCTTTGACTTCTTGACTTGGGCTTTATCGGCAGCCTTGACCAACTTCCTCTTCTTCGGTGCTGGTGGAGTAGACTCGGCAAGTATTCTGTCGGTAGAAGGAGCAGAAGTCGAGACATCAGTAGGCGCAATAGCAGCAACCTTAACCACTTTCTTTGCCTTCTTCTTCTTTGGAGAACCAGCAACTTGAACAACTACTGTGCCGGTAGAAGCCTTCTTGGTTATTCTTTTCCAATCAGAGAGTTTGAAGGACTTAAGGCTGGTGAAGTCAAAACTTTGAGGAGCAGGAGAGGCTCTGACAATGTTTGAATTGTTCCTCAAGATAGTGCTTATCAGCATATAATGGCATCCCTTACTAGGGTGAGCCTTGTTCTTCCTTCTATCCTTCTTGTATTTAACGGCAGCAATGGCAATGACCCTAAACAGGTAGGCACACCAGTTGAATTCTTCTTGCAACACAATGGCTGCCATTGCCTCAAACTGAATGTCAGTTACATGGCTGTGAGAGCCAGATCGGCATACCAAGCATCTATCAACAATCTCTGCAAGGGCAAATAATCTTCTTCTATAATGAGCTTTGAGATGATTATCTCCAATGAGTCTAGGACCGTCTCCCCTCATAAGGGTCCATACCTTGTCCAAGGAGTTGTCATCAGTGAGACTTGTCACACCTTCATTTCCAAGAAGTGGAAAGACAGTAGAAATAGAGGAAGGAGTGATGGAGATAGAGACGCTAGCGACTGTAGAATTGATGGAGACGAAGGTAGACGGATCATTTAGAGTAGAGATAACTGAGGCATTGGAGAAGAACTCTTGAACTTGACCCAAAAAGATAAACTCAATACCAGTTGGAGTGATGAAGGAGTCCAGCAGAGAGCCAATCAGAAGATTCTTCAAGAAATCACCGTCTAGATCGTCGTCGAAGAAGGTGGAGTCAACATAGCCTCATAGATATCCTTTTCGTTGCTCGACATTTTTTGCAAAATCACTCAAAAGATCTCACAAGTTAGAATAAATTAGTTCAAAATAGATTTGAGATGCAAGTGTAAAATCATCAAGTCGTTACCAGAAAATAGAGTTATTGCAGTTGAAAGCAGATAGGAAGAGTTGATGAAGAACACGAGCAAGAGGGAGAGATCAAATGAGAGAAGAGCGAAAAGAATAAGAAGAGTTTTAAGTGATGCTTATATATGTTATGGAAGAGTGATAGAGAATGAGAAGAGTTTGCATGGGAGAAAGAGAAATAATGATGAGTTTAACTATAGCGAATAACTAGGAGAACGTGCGCACACAATGCATTAAATGCACGAACTGGACGGTTTAAATTAGACGGTTAAACTTAGGAGAGATAAAGGGTAGAAGCGGCAACAATAAAATTAAGATTACCTTTCTGATTTATCACAAGGAATTGGGATAAATCTTTGACACGATTTGGGTAAGGCGGTACACACACGTGTCAGAGAGGAGGTGTGACCGATTGTACCTTTGATTTGACTAAGCTTATGTCATGTGTCAGAGAATCCTTATCCGTTTGGATGAGATCTACCGATGAATTTTGAATTTTGAATTTTGACAAATCGGCAAGACATGATTCGGCAAGTTGTTGATCAGCAAGATATTTATCGGCATGATGTTTGTCGGCAAGATAATTTACGTTCTGCTGATTTGATCGGCAGACTAACACAAGTAGCAAAGTCAGCACAATTTTAACCATAATAATCAATCATACCTAGTTCACCTCTGAGGAATTCAAATCTTTTCTGATCTAAGGGTTTTGTCAGTATGTCTGCTCTTTGGAAATCGGTATGAACTTTGAGCAGCACAACGTTTCCCTTTTCAACATGTTCCTTCAGAAAGTGATACTTGATGTCTATGTGCTTGGTTTTGGAATGCATGACCGGGTTGTTGGAAACTGAGATGGCAGATTGATTGTCACAATAGATGGGACAAACTTGAGATGGAACTTCATAGTCAATAAGCTGCTGCTTCATCCAAAGGATCTATGAACAGCAACTGCCGGCAGCTATGTACTCAGCTTCAGTAGTAGAAGTGGAAATTGATGATTGCTTTTTACATGACCAAGACACCAACCGATCACCAAGAAATTGGCAAGTTCCACTAGTACTTTTTCTGGTCACACTACAAGCTGGAAAGTCTGTATCTGAATAACCTATTAGATTAAAAGATGAATCTCTAGCATACCATAATCCAAGGTTAGCAGTGCCACATAGATATTTAATGATACGTTTAACAGCTTGCAGATGAGATTCCCTAGGGTCAGCTTGAAACCTGGCACAAACACAAAGAGCAAACATAATATCTGGTCTACTGGCAGTAAGATAGAGGAGTGAGCTGATCATACCTCGTTAGAGTGTCATATATACCTTCTTACCAGACTCATCCTTATCTAAATGAATGTTAGTGCCCATTGGTGTGCTTTGAGAATGAGCATCGTCGAAGCCAAACTTCTTGATTAATTCTTTTCCATACTTGGCTTGACTGATGAATATTCCTTCATTGGTTTGTTTGACTTGAAGTCCAAGGAAATATGTTAGTTCACCCATCATGCTCATCTCGAACTTGCTCTGCATTAGCTTCTCAAATATCTTGCAAAGTGATTCATTAGTAGAACCGAAAATAATATCATCGATATATATTTGAACAAACAATGAATGACCCTTATGCTTGGCAACAAATAAAGTAGTATCGATTTTACCTCGTGTGAAACCTAAGCCATCACTAAGTAAGAATTTAGATAGGGTTTCATATCATGCCCTTGGAGCTTGCTTTAGGCCGTAGAGGGCTTTCTTCAATCGGTAGACATGATTAGGCTTCTTAGAGTTCTCGAAACCAGGTGGTCGTTCCACATAAACAAGTTCTTGGAGTTCTCCATTTAAAAATGCACTTTTCACATCCATTTGATATAGCTTGAATTCTTTGAAGGCAGCATAGGCTAAGAAAAGTCTTCTAGCTTCCAATCTTGCAACCGGAGCAAATGTCTCATCGTAGTCAATTCCTTCCTCTTGTCGGTAGCCTTTAGCAACAAACCTTGCTTTGTTTCTAATAATATTCCCAGCTTCATCCAATTTTGTCACGACCCAAAATATAGGCTCTATTTTATTAGTAATAAATAATTATTTATTTATTTATTTAAATTATTATTTATTTAAATATTTTGTGTGCATTTTATGTGTTATAATAATTATGCCTAGCATTATAGTTGGGTCATTTGGGTTAGTGTAGTGTTGTTGGGTCTTAGTTGTTAGTGGGGAGTGTTGAGTTGGGTAGTATTGAGGAGGGGGTCTTTGTGTAAGTTTTTGAATCCTACTCCTACCCTCTCCCTACACCTCCTTCTCCCTCACCATACTCCACCCCATTTTCCCAGCACTCTCTCCCTCTCTCATTGGCAAAAAGGTGAGTTCTTCTTCTCTTTTCCTTCTCTCTTCTTTTTCTCCATCTTCCTCTCATTATTATTCATTCCTTAAAACGTGAACCATGTTTAGATCGTCGATAGGATCGTAGGAAGCCAAAAAGAATCGAAATCCATCAACTTTGAGAATTTGCAAGTAAGTTACTTTTCCCCCATTTTGATGCTAAAATGTTCATATCATGTTCATGTGATGTTTGATGTGTTATTTTCGAAGTTTGATTGAGTTGTGAATTTATTTTGAATTTATTTGAGTTCTTGGGAAGAAAATGGTGATTTTGAAATGTTGGGTTTGATTCTTGGTTTTGGGTTGTTAGATGGTGTTGTTTAGGTTCCCTAGATGTGTAGATGTAGTTTTGGTACCTTGGAAACTAGTTTGAAAGCTTTGATTTGAGCATTTATGGAAGGTTTGTGTTTTGGGCTCGAAAATGGTGAACCCAGCTGAGATTTCTTCCTAGTCCGTAGACCAGGCGCCCGCCTGACCCTTCCCAGGCGCCCGCCTACATGTCATTTCTTATGACCAAACTTACTGGACATTCAAGCGCCCGCCTGACCCCTTTCCAGGCGCCCGCCCGCCCCTGTTCCTGGAATTTTGCCCTTTTGCTTGTTTAAGACTTAAGGCTTAACTAGTTTAGGTTTAATCCTTCTAATTAACTTAAGATAACACCGTGGAACACTTTATTGTGTGGGATTTGATTCTTTCGTGAATAAATATGATGTGAAATGTATTTAAGTACCGTTTTGGTAATGTAGTTCATCTTTGATGTGCTGTTTTCATTGGTTGACCTTTGTGGTAACTTAATTTGATTGGTTCCCTACTTTGGAACCTTAAGTTGTTCATTCATGCTAAATTATTATTACTTAGCATTTATTTGAAAGTCCAGCTGGTATTTTGTGTGTGTTTGGGCGATGGGAAAGATTATAATGGCAAAGCCAAGTCCATTATAATGTTGACCATTGTTTTGCCCCCTTCTTTACCCCTTCTCCAGATTGGCCTTGGAAAGGATAAGTCAGCGTTCCTTTGTGAATGTATCTGGCTAGCGGGTATGACTTTGTGTCATGATCCTTGTCCTTTGTGACACTGTTATGATTATTGGTTCCGGTACCGGGGTTTTCTCTTCGGCTTTCATGCTATTATGAAGATGATGATTGGTTGATTAGTGAAGCTGCGCAGCGATCCTTTATTTGGATGTTCCGGTTTGGAAAACCTTGGCTATATCCTTTGTTATGTGTTTATTTCCGCTTCTATCTGTTATGTGATAAATGCTATGTGCTATGTGATATTTATTATCGTTTATTGATTATTGCATAATAGCATGTCATGTAGTTGCATTAGTAACTTATTGAGATTTATCTCACCCCCTTTTCTTTTATCTTTGTTTTTCCTTAACCCCCCCCCCTAGGTGCTAAGGATTAGTCTCGCTGATCACGAGAAAGAGGACGTCGAGTGTGGATCCGTTCTTTTGGGGAAAGTTGTATAGGTTGGTTTACATTATATCAATGTGTAACCTTTTGGGGATATTTGTACCAAACATTGACGTCATTAGGATTTTGTACATTTGTATTTTGTTGGGCATAAACTTGTGGAAGTTTATGATAATTTGTAATTGGTTTTTATCAAACTTGGTTTTGTAAAACTTTGGATCATTACCTTTTGGTATTAAATGAAATTTTTAACTTTGGTATTTGTCAGTTTTTGGTTTTAAGTCGACGTCCAGATCGCGGTCTCGGGCCCGCGGGGTCCGGGGTCGCGACAAATTTATTCCTGTAGACCCATTTTGTACCAATAACTTGCTGAGAAGTTGGTCTTGGCACAAGTTCCCATACATTGCATCTTTCAAACTGATTCAGTTCCTCTTGCAAGGCTTCAACCCAACCAGGATCGGCAAGAGCTTCTTCACACTTCTTTGGTTCTATGTTAGAAACCATAGCAGATGAGAAGAGACTTTCAGCAAATGCTCTACTAAGGTTTCTTGTTAATCTTGGACCAAAGACATCACCAATCACATTTTCTAATGGATGATCACAAACTAGTCTAACTTCTCTCGGCACATCTTGTCTTACTAACTCTTGTTGAAGTGATTCTAGAGGAGGATCAAGGTCAGCAGATGGTTGAGAGGAAGAGTTAGAGTTTTGAGTGAAATGTGGGTGAGAACTTGGAGGATTAGATCTTATAACATAAATTGGTTGAGGGCTTGATCTATCTTCAGGATGATCAGCAGAATTTGCATCGGCAAATGGATTATGAAAGTTATCGGTATGATCATGTTCTGCCGATGATGGGAAATACTGAGTATCTGCTGGTTCTTCTACTGAAATGACTGGATCAGTAGCTGGTACTTGACCTGCAAGGTTAGAATTACTGGATTCACCTGTCTCATGAGCACTAGAAGCATTAGTACTATTTGGAGCCTTGTCAGACTTTAACAAATCAAATTCATCAAAGGTTACATGAACAAATTCAACAATTTTAAAAAGTTTCTTATTAAAAACTCGAAAGGCCTTACTGTGTTTAGCGTATAAAACAAAGATTCCTTCATCAGCTTTCTCATCAAATTTACCTCTGTGCTCCTTACCGTTGTAAAGCACGTAACATTTGCAGCTGAATATTTTGAAGAATCCAATATTGGGAATTCTTCCTCTCTAGAGTTCATAAGGAGTCTTGTTATGGAATTTGTTGATAAGAGATCTGTTCTGAGTGAAGCAGGCGGTGTTGATGCCTTCAGCCCAAAAGTATTTCGGCAGCCTGGCTTCAGCAATCATGGCCTTACGAGCTTCAATGAGAGTTATGTTCTTTCTCTCAACGATACCATTTTGTTGTGGTGTACCGGCAGCTGAGAAGTTGTGGTCTATGCCATAATCATCACAGTACTGAGCAATACCATTGTTCTTAAATTCAGTGTCGTTGTCTGATCTCATGCTGATGATATCGCTTTCTTTCTGTGTTTGTAGTAGTCTGAATAACTTGGTAGCAATGGCATATGTGTCATCTTTATGACTGAAAGTTTCCACCCAAGTATATCTAGAGAAATCATCTACTACAACCCAAGTGTATCTACTTCTCCCAATACTTGCTGTAGTTGTGGGGCCAAATAGATCCATATGTAGCATTTGGAGGCACTTAGATGTTGACATGCAGGGTTTGCTTTGGAATGATGATTTATGTTGTTTTCCAAGTTGACAAGCCTTGCATTTCTTTCCTTGATCAGCAGACACTTGAGGTAAACCGGTAACCAGATTTGAACCGGCAAGCTTGGATAGATATTTGAATTTCAAGTGACTGAGTCTCTTGTGTCATAGCCATGAGTTCTCACTGATGTTCTTAGCTACAAAACAAACATTAGCAACACCAGTAATAGCACTTAAGTCTAATGCATAAATGTTACCTTTTCTTTTGCCAGTGAGAAGGGTTTCATTGGAAGCAATGTCTTTCACATAGCAACTGGAAGTAGTAAATACACATTGCATCCCTTTATCACAGAATTGTGATATAGATAGAAGGTTGTGTTTCAAGCCATCTACTAGAGAGATCTTCTGTACAGTAACTGCACCTCTCTTGATGGTACCAATACCGATGATTTTTCCTTTGGCATTATCACCGAAAACCACTGGGGGACCTGATGCTTCTGAGATATCGGCAAGTAGATCTGCAAATCTTGTCATGTGTCTTGAACAGCCACTATCTAGAATCCATAAATCCTTGCTTGCACCAGTTGAGGCCATAAAGCATTCCTGAAATAAAACGGTATGCTTATGGTCCCCCTTATTCTTGGGTCTGAGGGTTAGTTCCTCTTTGGCAACCACATTTGGCCACCACTAGAGGATGCAACCTCAGTGGCTCCAGATAGGTTCTTCAAGAGGCATTCATGAGCCTTGTGACCATAATCAGAACAATTAGAACATCTCACTTGACTGATAGGCTATGGAGTCGGTAGAACATCATTCTGTTTAGTCAGTGCATCGGCAGAACTAGAGAATTGAGCAGGCACAAACTTAGTAGGTTTAAAGGTAATAGTGTTGCCTTTCTTTCCATTTTGTTTACCTTTAGCAGTTACCTTTTTAGTTACTTGTCCATCGGTAGCAGAGGTGGTTAGACCGGCAGCACGTGCTCTGCTGATGTATTCACCAAGAATACCATTATCGGCAGACTCAGTATCAGCAACCTTAACATATCTTTGTTTGTGCTTATCATTTCTTTTGTTCTGGTTCTTAGGATACTTCATAGCAACAACACTATATACTGTAGGCTTAGCATTCACATGCACTGAGTTAACAGAACTACATTCAAGTTTCTCATCCTTTTTCTCGGTCGCACAAGTTTTAGTAGAGCTACTGCTGCTGGAATCAAATCCTAACCCAGATTGATCCTTATATGACATTTGGTTCTGTAGGATTGTTTCAACAGCAACTCTAGATTTTGTGTAAGAATCAACAATCCTTGAGAGATGATTGTTTCTTTTCACAAGATCTTCGATCTGAGCTATCAATACTGCCACTTGACTTTTGAGATCTAGGTTTTCTTTCTTTAGAAGAACAGACTCAAGCTCATGTCCTTTGATAACTTTAAGTTTAGACATAAGCAAGTCATTCTCTGCAGAAATTCTATTGAAATCAGCAGCCATTACTTTATGAACGCTACTCAGCTTCTCATGATCAATAAAAAGTTCATCCATTGTTTCTACCATTTCAGCTTTGGATATTTCAGGAAAGGGATCAGCTAAAATTTTGGTGGCAGAGGGAATAGGTTTGGGAGAGAAGTCAGGTAGAGAAGAGATGGGTTTAGATAAGCTTTTGGCAATGCTTGGATGCTCAGTGAATGAGAATTTTCTGGTCATCGGTAAGGGTTTAGGTTTGATGGCAGTGAATTGAATAGAGTTACACTGACCATAGAGTGAGGTTCCCACTTGGTGAACTCTGTATCCATTTGGGTTCTCTGCTTTAACACTAATCTCTTTGAAGTGTGGTTGAGGTCTTCCAGTAGCTTCTTCTCTGACTGGAGTTCTTGGAGGATATGGATCTCGGTAGACTGGAGTCGGTAATGTGGATGTATCGGCATCTTCCATGTTTAGGGCAAAAAAACTTATATCGGCATCTCCATCTTCATCGGCATCTTCGTCTGAGTCATTTTCACACCAAACCGGCAAGGCCTTTTCTGTGCTTTCATCGGCAACAAAGCTTCGAGACTTAGGATGTATCTTGTTGAATGACTTCCTCACATACTCATATTTCGGTTGAGGACATTTGGAAGCAAAGTGACCAGGTTTTCTGCAGATGAAGCAGACAAGGTCACCTTTGTTGTTCTTTCCGTCGGTAGCACTTGTTGAGGTTTTGCTATAACTTGCTGATTTTTGAAATGCTGGTGTGAATGGTTTTGATTGCTGGTAGCTTCCTTTCAGCATCCTTTTGAAGTCTTTAAACCTTTTGTAGTTCCTAGCGAAGGCGGCAAATTCGTCTTCTTCCATAGGTTGTTCTGAGGTCATTTCTGGGGTTTTGGAACTGCAGGGTGTTTGATGGGGATCTATAGGAGGGAATTTATTTAAAGGAAAGGATACCTGTGACTGAGCTGATAGAGACAAGTTTATGAAATTTTTATCGAGAACGTTAAGTTTTTGCAGTTCTCTCTCATACAACAATAGACTGGATACAAGATTCTGAATAGAAGTCTTGTTTAAGTCTCTAGCCTCTCTAACAGCAGTGACCTTGGTATGATACTCATTTCCCAAAGAACTTAGAAAACGAATATTTAGGTCTTTCATGGTATAAATCTTACCTAATGAAGCACATAAATTACTTACCTCGCAGAATCTGTCGTAGGCACTCCTTTGTTATTCACCATCTTGTTTCTTGAGGTATTCAAACTCATCAATGCAATCGTAGAGTCTGTTGTCCTTCACCTGCTCATCACCTTCAAAGTATGCAAGGAGTTTGTTCCAACATTCTTGAGCTGTGAAGCACAAGTCAATGAGTTTACATTGCTTGTCGTCCAAACCACAAGAGATAATGTGGCATGCTTTTCCATCTAGGGCAGCTGAAATTTTGTCGTCCTCAGTCCATTCCTCTCTTGGTTTCTCAACCAAAGTTTCTTCAATCTGAACATGGGTTTCTTGTTCAGTGTCACGATCAGCATGTTGTGTCAGCGGAGTGGAGGGAAGAGGTCTATAGGTGGTTGAGACTTTTAAAGGAATTATTGGACCACCTTCTATGACCTTCATCAACCGATCATCGATTGAGTTCATATACTTTATCATACGAGATTTCCAGACACCAAACTCGTTGACATTCAACAACGGTATGGTAGTGATGTTGAATGACTGCATGATTTTTCCTGCCATGGTATCGGCAAATAAGCTGCAAAGCTTGGAAATTTCTTTTTAAATTCCAAGCTCTGATACCAATTGTTAGGCCCAATTGGTAGGAAAATAGGCTAGAGGGGGGGTGAATAGCCTAATTAAAACTTTTTCAAAGAAACACTTTATAAATGCAAAGTCACTTATCAGTTTGCAAACTATTATCAGTAAGCGCAACGGAGAAGATATGACTTGGTTTTAACTCACACAAAATCAGTATGAAAAAGGTTTTGAGAGCTTGGTTTAACACAAAGTGATTCCTAAAAGTTCAATGCAGTTTCAAGAGATTGGTCAATGGAAATTATAATGAATCAGTACAAACATATACGATCTGCCGGTGATAGAGTTCCAACCGGCAAGGATAAAGTAAACAACAGAGACACAAAGATTTGGAGAGGTTCACAGTGTAAATACTGCTACGTCCTC
The DNA here is from genome assembly GCA_026119855.1 of Campanula takesimana. Taxonomy (NCBI): domain Eukaryota; kingdom Viridiplantae; phylum Streptophyta; class Magnoliopsida; order Asterales; family Campanulaceae; genus Campanula; species Campanula takesimana. The sequence continues at coordinate 1,592,159 of JAOWBW010000175.1, read as the reverse complement.
TATCAAGTTTGGTCAGAACTTGGATTTGGGATGCCAAGATTGAAGAGTTGGAATACACCTGTGATGGTCACAAAGAATCCTAAGGGTACCTTACAAAGGTTCTATTAAAATTGGGGGATCCTAAGTGATAACTATGATTGGGATTAAGCAATTCTATGTCCTAAACATATATTTGAACAACAAGGTGTCTTAGTCTTTTTTCCAAGAAGACATGACTCGCAAGTATCAAATGACTCGAGGTCATATGAACCCAAAAGTCTGTCCCCATGGAGTTTTGAGATACGCTTCTCATTAATATGACTAAGACGGCAATGCCACAAATAAGTATGATTTACATCATTAGGTTTAGATTTCTTATTTATATGATAGACATTTTCATTATTTTCATTCTTGACATCCAAGACATAAAGGCTACTAAACGAATTTGCAATACCATAAAGCACATCATTTAAATAATTAGAAAATCTCTTATTGTCAATAAGAAACTTAAAACCTTCATTATCCAAACAAGAAATTGAAATAATATTTCTACTTAAATCCGGTACGTAATAGCAATTGTTCAAAACAAGTATTAAATCGGAAGGTAAAGTGACTTCATAAGTCCCCACGGCTAATGCAGCAACTCTTGCTCCATTCCCCACGCGTAGGTCCACTTCACCCTCTTTAAGAAGTCTCCTATTCTTTAGTCCCTGCACATTTAAACAAATGTGAGAACCACATCCGGTATCCAATACCTAAGAATCAGTGGTAGAAAGGAGAATATCTATCATATAGATACCTGAAGTCGACGCAGTCCCACTGCTTTTCTTCTTTTGCTCTTCCTTAAAAGCCTTGCAATTACGTTTCCAATGACCAATTTATTGAAAATGGAAACAGATTGCATCCTTTTGTGAATCGGGTTAAGCCTCAGAAGCCTTGGCAACCTTTACCTTGCTTATCTTGGGTTTGACAACTTTCTTACCCTTTCCTTTGGCACCAGCCTTCTTCCCATCATAAACTAAGAGCATAGGAGAACATTTCTCCACAATCTTCATCTCCGCAGTTTTAAGCATACCATGCAGCTCGGAGAGATTCTTATCCATTCCAGGCATATTATAATTCATCACAAACTGATTATAACACTTAAGCGATGAATTAAGAATGAGATCCGTGGCTAGCTCCAATGGGATTGGATAGCCAATTTTCTCAAGATCCTCTACATAGCCTTTCATTTTAAGCATGTGAGGACTCACTTATTGCCCTTCACTCATTTTGCAAGAAGTGAATGCAACAATGGTCTTGTACTTCTCTTGCCTAGCTTGCTCTTGAAACATGGATCTTAACTCCTTCTCATAAGCTTCCAAATGTTCCAAACTTTGTTGGAGTTTTGAGCACATAGTAGCAAGCATGAAACAACTTACATCTCTAGAATCATTATGATGTTTCTTGTAACTGTCTCTTTCTGCCCTAGGGGCAGTGGCTTTGGGTTCAACGGGAAGAGGCCCATCGAGAATGTACAACTTATCTTATTGCCTAAGAAATATTCTTAGGCTACGGATCCAATCCATAAAGTTCGTACCATTCTCTTGGATCTTATCCTTCTCAAGGATTGATCGCAACGAAATTGATTGAGTGTTAGTAGTCATTATATACAATTATGCAAAATTTCCAAAATTAATAAGTACCAATATTCATTAAAGAAATTAATAATGTATTTTTCCAAAAAAAAAAATACTCCCACTAAATTATACAACCTTCTAATACATCCAATGTATTATATAATTTACATGGGCTAAGATCCAACTTTAATTTAATTCTAAGTCCGCTAAGGCGGATTACACAAAATTAAATTAATTAGGTAGACAATCATGTCAATCATATCCCATATGATTCTTTGATCCTTTTCTGAGATTCTTTAAGAAATCCAATTTCAAAAAGCATATTTAATCTCATCTTTGCCTAGGCCCAAAACTGTTTTGACGCCTAATTAAGTCCAACCATTTTAAACGTATAGTTAATGTGCCTCGCTAGGGCGTGCCCACATTATCTATTTTGCTCATACATAAATAAAGTTAATGCACCTCGCTAGGGAGAATCTACATTAAAATCATCCATGTACTAACAAGTGTCTTAATCATGGCATGGCAATAAAGGACTTAAAACTTTCATCACATATAGTATATAACACATTTATGAGCACATAATATAAACATGTTACATATCAAGTTTAGCCACTAAATTAATAGTCATTAATTTAAGCATAATATTTATGTGTCATTAGTTTCTCTATAATTATGAGGATGAGACTATTTCAACTTTGGTTATTATCTCCAAATTAAGACAACAAGAAGTATGGCCGAAACTAAGCCATAAGGCATCTACAATTCCGCCCTAATTCAAGAAACCAAGAAAGTAGTCCATGTGGCCAAAACTAAGCAATAGATGGTCTCGATGAACGTAGGCCAATTGCATCCACAATTCCACATGGATCTTCAATCTTTGAATCAAGAACTTTGTTTCTCAATTTTAGCAATATTGAACTCTTCATAATTCTAACTTCGTTTTATCTTTGAAACTTTGATTGCGATCAAGTTTGGGAAACACAATCTCGATGAACGTAGATTAGCCATCCAACCTCTGATCCAATCTCAGAATCACAAGATCAAAACAAATAGGAAAAAATCAAACCCCGAGATCCGCACCCAAACCAACTGCCCAATGCCCGCTCCAGACCAGCAGGTCCGGCTGGGTACTGTCACTGGTCCGGTCGGACCTCCTCGAAAAAATTTCTGATTTTTGAATCTGACCAAAACCAAACGCCAGAACCACGCTCCAGACCCAAGGGTCCGACCGGGTCCTTGCTCTGGTCCGGTCGGACCTATGCCAAAAATTCCAGAAATTTTAAAGTTCGAAAATTTGTCTCAAAATTGTTTTTCCCCGATTATCAAAACTTTGATCCAATCAGAAATTGATAACCCCAACAATTTTAAATCCAACATAATTTTTTATTGCGATTGACTAGTGCGATTAAAGTTTATAAAACAATAAACTATATAAAAATCAAATAACACATAAACATCATAATCCAATATTCATATCATGCTAGGCACATAAATAAGCAATTTATATACACACAACATGATCTTGTATTGAAGTAATCAACATGAACGGGGCTCTGATACCATTGTTGGGTTTCGGAGTAACATGCGCAGCGGAAAATAGCATTTAAAATTTTAATGAAACCCAAAGCCATAGATCCGTTCATATGATTATATCAAATACATGCAATATGAATACTAGAAAACTAACCCTTGATGACTTTGAATTCTAGCCTTTGATCTTGGTGGAGAACTTGAAGCTTGATCACGAACAAGTAAGAACACGAACATTGAAGATGATAAGTTTCACCCTCTAGCGGTATCCACACCACGAACGAATATCAAAGAGCTTCTTGACATTGGTTGCTAGACCAAAATTGTGAAACACGTTTTCACAATTATATGAACTATATGGAATATGAATTGTGTATTTTCTTGTTCTTCAATCTAGGGATTTCTTAGAACAAGAAATAACTCTCTAAAACTCTTTGGAGGCTTACACAAACTTAGGTAGTGATTTTGGCCGAATTAGGGCTGTTTAAATACTAGTTAGACCTATTCCAATAGGAAACAAGTAGTCAAACCCGCAAGAAAATGGATTAAGGAAAGTTCCTCCCGAAACCGACTGGTCCGGACGGGTACAGCATAGGGTCCGACCGGACCTATCATGGTCCGCCCGGGTCAATTTCCTGGTCCGACCGGACCTCCCTTATTCCACTTTTCTTCCTCTAATTTCCTTAAATCCTCAAATGGTCCTTCGACCCAATATTCCAATTTAGTCCTTTTAGGATTCGTTCTATTGTGTGTGACCCTCTAGGATTATACTATGTTGGCAATGGGTTCAAACATGAATCCATAAGATATGATTAGGTTCTAGTAAACCGTCATACCTACCCAAATAGTATAACTAGATACAAGTTCGCATTCCTTTAGAATATGTCACAATCCTTTAGTCCATGATGTCATTGAACACATGTCATGGTCAAACAGTCAACTTGCATTTGTTCAATACTTTCTTGATTCTGAATATGTTGATAATCCAAATGACATTGATCCAATCAATTCATTTGAGTCCGGCCGAACATTTTCATCAACATCATTCCTACGAGAGGTGTCACGACCCGAAAACCCGTCTCTATTTTCTAATAATAAATATTTAATTATTTACTTATTTCTTATTTAATTGTTTAAATTATTATTTAATTAATAATTATGTGTGCATTTATGTTTCATAATAAATTATGTCTAGCATTTTAATTGGTTAATTGTGCTAGTGTAGAGAGTTGGGTCTTAATTGTTAGTGGGGAGTTATTTGTTTGAGTAGAGTAGGGGAGGGGCCCTAACATTTCAAATTAATCATCTCCCTACTCCCCTCTTCTCCCTCACTCCATCCCTCATTTCCCAGCAAACTCTCTCTCTCTCTCTCTCTCCTTGGTGGGTAAGTTTTTCTTCTCTTCCTTCTCTCTTCATTCTACCTATCTTCCTCCCATTATTTCTTAGTGCTCATTCTATGAAATGTGTTTAGATCGTCGTTAGGATCGTAGGAAGCTAAAAATATTCGAATTCTGTCAACTTTGAGAAATCCGGGTAAGTTGCTTTTCCCCTATTTTTATGCTAAAATGTTCATTTCATGTTTATATAATGCTTTAGTTATTATATTTGATGTTTGATTGAGTTTGGGATTTATTTGGAATTTATTTTGGTTTTTGGTTAAAAATGGTGATTGCTATGAATGTTGGGATTTAATCTTAGTTTTGGTTGATAAATGGTGTTATTTAGGTCCCCTTTAAGTTAGATGTTGTTTGGGTACTTTGGGGATCATGTTGGAAGTATTGATTTTGTGTGTTGTGTAAATGGTATGAAAATGGTATGGAAAAATGGAAGAACCCAGCTGGAATCCTTCCCAGCCCGTAGACCAGGCGCCCGCCCGCGCTGAGTCAGGCGCCCGCCTACATGCCCTTTTCCAGCGGCCAGACCTTCTGGTCAATTAAGCGCCCGCTTACCCCCCTCCAGGCGCCCGCCCGCTCCCTGTTCCAGAAATCTTCCTTTTTGCTTGTTTAAGACAAAGTGGCTTCCTAGTTTAAGTTATTTACTCAAATTAACTTAAGTTAACATCGTGGATCACCTTATCAAATGGGAATTGGTTCCTTTGTGAATAAATATGTTATGGAATTTTATTAAATATCGTTTTGAGAATGTTGGACATCTTTGATGAGTTTCTTGGATTGGTTTACCTTTGTGGTGATTTATTTGGAATGGTTCCCTACTTTGGAATCATTAGTGGTTTATTTAAGCTAGTATTTATTACTTAGCCTTTACTTGAAAGTCCAGCTGGTTATTTGTGTTCGAGTCAGGCAATGGATAATGCTATAATGGCTCAAGCCAAGTCCAGTATAGCATCGCCCATTGGTCCTTGTTTCCTCATCCAGATTGGCCTTGGATGGATGAGCTAGCTCCTTTTGTGAGTATTCTAGCTACACGTTTTGGAGCATGACTTTGTGGCATGGCTCCCGCCCTTTGTGGCACGTTACTTTGTTATTGGTTCCGGTACCGGGGGTTTTCTATTCAAGCTTTCATGCTACTATGAAGATGTTGATTGTTGATTATTGAAGCTGCGCAGCGACCTTTATTTGGTTATATCAGTTGGGAAACCTTGGCTAATATCCTTTGTTAGTTTTTTATTTCCGCTGCTATCTGTTAAATGATAATTGCTATGTACTATGTGATATTTATTATTGTTTATTTCTTATTGCATCATAGCATGTCATGTAGTTGCATTAGTAACTTATTGAGATTTATCTCACCCCCTTTCTTTTATCTTTGTTTTTCCTTAACCCCCCCCAGGAGGAAAGGATTAGACTCGCTGATCACGAGGAGGACGTCGCGAGGGTTGAGGTTTTGGGGCAAGTTGTTATTGGTGGGTTTACATTATATAAATGTGTAACCTTTTTGGGAATAGTTGTACCAAACTCGACGTCATTAGAATTTGTATATTTTATTATTTTGGGCGTGAGCTTGTGGAGCTTACACTAGTTTATATTTTGTTGTTCTAGTTGGATTTCCAAACTTTGTGTTATCATCTTTTGGTATAAAAGGAAAATTTTTATTTTCATTATTTTAGAGTTTATTGTTTAAGTCGACGTCCAGCTCGCGTACTCCGGGCCCGCGGGGTCGGGGTCGCGACAAGAGGCCCAAGCTTAACATCTCTCCGAAGAGGGACAAATCCATTTAGCTTATTATTCTTCCCTACGTGAATTCGATTATGCCAATCATACCCTTTATAACTTCTCGGTTAAAGGTAGCGTTTGAATATGTCAAACATAATGTTCATCAAGTGGAAGACTATAATAACTTCATGTCTAAGGATTTAAATGACATAACTAATATGAGATATATGTACGACACAGACCATGACATAAATCTCATACAGCTGGTCATGTCCAGTACTAAACAAGTACTCATAAATCTAACATGATCATCCCATGATCATTTAGCCTTTACACTAATACCAAACAAGTACTAGGGACGGGGATTATTATAAGTAAACATGAACAACAATAATAATCAAAACATCTCTTTATTATTATGAAATAAGTGATAACAATTACAACGTTTATTAAACGTGCCTAGGGCACCAACACCAACACCATGGATCCGTCCATGTTGATTAAATTAAATACAAGCTGAATGAAACTAACTCTTGAAGATCGCATCCATGAACACGGACTTTAAGGTGCTAAAGCAAACACCATCTATCAGTATCCACACGTCGAACGGACTCAAGAACACCTTCTTGATTGATTGCTAGATCCAAGGCTTGATGAAGAAACGATTTCTTCGTAGGAATTATTTTGCTTCTTTGATTATTGAGTTTTGATGATTCTAAATCTTAAAATTAATAATCCTACCTCTCTATATTTTTATTGTTTTCTAAAACAATGTATCGTGATTTCTCAAATCACCATTAGAGGCTGTCAAACCCGCTGCATATATTTATATGAGGGTTTGACCTAATTCCTTTGGGATCGGGATTCCTTGTCACACAAGTAATCTTAATAAACTGACCTAAAATGGGGGGGGGGGGGGCAGCCGTACGGTCATCAGAGCCGTACGCCATCCGTAAGCCGTACGGTGCCTGTTTAATAATTCCAGATTTTCAGCCTTTTTCTAATCCGTTCTATTGTGTGTGACCCAATAGGATTATACTAAGTTGGCAACGAGGTCTGAACCATTCAGAACCCGTAAGTCACAAGCGGACTCTAGCAAGCCATTATGAGTACCCAATTAGTATAACTTTGAAAGTCCAAAGTTACCTTATAGAACATATCACAATCCCTTTCTCACGCGATATCATATTGTACATAAGTCATGTCCACGTCAACTTATATTGTCCAATGCTTTCTCGATCCCGAGTAGATTGATATGAGCAAATGACATTGAACACATCAATTCATTTTGGTACGGCCGTACACTATCATCAATCTCACTCATCGAGTGGCCAAGCAGATATCTCTCTTGAGAGAGGGACAAATCCTATCTTGACTTATCATTCTTTCCTACAAGAATTCGATTATGCCAATCGTAGCCTTTATAACCACCTTGTTAAGGGTAGCGTTTGAGTACGTCAAACATAATGTTCATCATGTGGAAGACCATGATAATCTCAGGTCTAAGGATATCAAATGATATAACTATTATGAGATTCAATTATGACATTTGATCATGACATAAATCTCATAATGGGTCTATCCAGTACCTTGTTCTCCAACAAGTAACCACAAGTTTAATCCGCATCCTATGCACCATAATCATCATATTATTTTCCATTAAACTCATGCTAGCGCTTCATAAGTGCTAGGGACAATGATTATTATAATAAACATGCAAAATATATATAATAATCAGGTTTGTTACTCTATAACAATGAAGCTATGATGTAACGCATAGGCCTTTCTCAAGGGCCTAGGGCATAATATCCAAAAGGTGACGAGTTGTCCCTCATTCTGTGTGGATAGTGACATTTTCGGCCATGATGGTCACTATTTCACTCCCATTTCAGATTTTGACACATTGATGGAGAGTGGAGGGGACGGCATTGGAGCTATGTATCCATGGTCGGCCCAAAAGAAGATTAAATGAAGCGGGGGACATCGAGTACTTGAAACGGGAAGGACATAACTATTCTCCCAAAATTCAATGTCCATTTCTATCATGCCCATGACTGTGTGGGCGGTGCTGTTGTATCCTCTGATCACTTAGCTAGAGGGATGTAAATCCAAATTTTTAAGCACCAATATGCCCATGATTCGGCTAGGCATTAGGTTGAGTGCGGAACCACCGTCGACCAAACCTTGAAATTGGTCTCCTCTTACTCTACTTTGACATGGATGGCCTCATTATGGTTGGACCCAAATAGTGGAAGTCCATGTCGGCAAATGTGATGACATTGCAAAGTGTATATGGCCTATCATAGCAGTAAGGTCTCCAGGAGTTGTGTCGAGAGAGATTGATGTATCGTCGAGGTTGTTGATGATGAGGTATCGATGCTTCTTTGAAGATACGATGAGGTCCCATATGGATATGTTTGCTTGAGTCTTCTTGAGTTGAACCTAATAAAGGATCTTCGGGTGAGTCGCAAGTTTACGACCTGGAGAAGAGGTGCTAGCTGCAGAAGCTTTGGATGCTTGATATGACCCTATCGGATCGAGTTAGCATATTGACGCCCTTATTTCTTTGTTTTCCTATTCTCTAAGACTTCTCATTATCTCATCATAAGTCACAACATAACAACAGGCGTCGTACGGTGGTGATCCCCAGAATTTCCAGATTTTCAGAATTTTTAAATTCGATCAATTACATTATCGTGTTCATGTATTAATCAGATTAAACGAACATGAATTTACAGATTACGAATTTAATTTGATCCATCAATATCATGAATAAACACTTTATACATACACGAATTAGATCCAAATTACCAATACACATAATCCAATTATTCATTGATATCCCAAACATGTAATTATTCATATGGATCAAATCAATATAATAATTACATAATCCCCTCTAACCATGCTCATAAATTTTATATCTCATATAACTCGAATCACACATTCATCTTATCATCATGCAAAATCATATAATCGAATTAAATAATTTAAACATGATGTATTAAAATAATTAACGATGAACGAGGCTCTGATACCACTATTGGTTTGATGCATCATGCGCGGCAGAATAAAACATAATATCAAACACCCATGAGCCCGGATCCGTGCATGCTGATTAAATTAAATACAAGATAAAAGAAAACATACCCTTGAAGTTCGAATCCATGAACACGGACTTTAGGTATTGAAAAGCGAACACCCTCTACGGTATCCACACGTCAAACGGACTCAAGAACACCTTCTTGAATGATTGCTAGATCCAAGCTTGGTGAAGAAACGATTTCTTCATCGAATTATTTTGCTCCATCGATTATTGTATTTTAATGATTCTCAAGCTCAAAATAAATAATCATACCTCTCTATATTTTATTTTTTCTAAAACAATGAGTTATGATTTCACAAATCACCATTAGAGGCTGTCAAATCTGGCTGCATATATTTATATGAGGGTTTACCCTAATTCCGTTTGGGATCGGAATTCCTTGTCACATAAGAATTCCAAACAATCTGACCAGAAATGGGGGGGGGGAGCCGTACGTTGGCCATCAGTAAAATCCCAGATTTCATCCCTTTTCAATCCATTCTATTGTGTGTGACCCAATAGGATTATACTAAGTTGGCAACGAGTCCGAACCATTCAGAACCCGTAAGTTATAAGCGGACTCTTGCAAGCCATTATGACTACCCAATTAGTATAACTTTGAAAGTCCAAAGTTACCTTATAGAACATATCACAATCCCTTTGTCACGCGATATCATATTGTACATAAGTCATGGTCCACGTCAACTTATATTGTCCAATGCTTTCTCGATCCCGAGTAGATTGATATGAGCAAATGACATTGAACACATCAATTCATTTGGGTACGGGCCGTACACTATCATCAATCTCACTCATTGAGTGGCCAAGCAGATATCTCTCTTGAGAGAGGGATAAATCCTATCTTGACTTATCATTCTTTCCTACAAGAATTCGATTATGCCAATCGTAGCCTTTATAACCACCTTGTTAAGGGTAGCGTTTGAGTACGTCAAACATAATGTTCATCATGTGGAAGACCATGATAATCTCAGGTGTAAGGATTCAAATGATATAACTATTATGAGATTAATTATGACTGTGAAACTTTGTTCAACCCTCCTTCTTTGGTTCTATGTCATTTTCTAGGTCTCAAACTCTTCTGGATACATTTTACTCCCACTAGTTCTTTAGAGATAAACGATTTATCTACAAAGTGCTATTTAGAGTAACAAACGATTTGTACTCTTTATAGGGTGTAAAATCAATATCATTAATATATCCCATGAAAATACATTGACTAGATTTAGGTGTGATTTTTTTCAAGACAATACTTTTCGCAAAAGTGTCACATCAAAATCTTTATGAAAGACAAACCAAGTTTTCTTTCATTCCATATCTAATATGGTATCAGTCGAACCTCCTTAGATGAAACTCATTTTAGTGTACGTGCAGCTGTTTCCAGCACATAATCCAAAAGGTTAATCAAAGATCAATTTGACTTATTATGAGGCGAAAAACGGCAGTTTGCAGACAATCTGTAAACTTCTGTTTTTCTTATTCTGCAGACTTTCTGTAGAATTCCCATCAAATCTATGGTTCAAATATTCATTACTTTGATGAGATCAGAGTACACTAATACTTTTACCATGAGATACCGAAATCCCTTTCCAAGCATTGTTACTTTAATGAACTACATACATCAATATATATTAGTCCAAAAGAGTACTTCCTTGTACTACTAAGTAAGAGGTGTCTCGATCAATTTCCAAGATTCACATATATCCCGTGATTCGAAATCATGTGAATTTAAAAGTCTGTCCCATGGAATTTTAGATACGTGTTTCTATTATTTGACATAGACATCAATTCTTTTAAGAATGTAATGCTTACATCCTTAGAGGGAGAATGGGGATTCGTACCCCTGTTCGTTTGATATACACATCAATGTTTTTAAGAATGTAATTCTTACATCCTTAGGTTCATATTTCCATTATTTATGTTATACTCCTTATTTTGTTCTTCCAATATAAGGATATAATGTCCCATTATATGATTAACAATACAATAAAGTGAATCATATTTAATGGTGCACCTTCTTATTCAAAATAAGAAATATCCATCATCTTCTAATGAAGAAACCAAAATAATATTTCTACTTAAAGTAGGAACATCACAACATTTGTTCAAAACAAATATGAACCCATTAGGTAAAGACACTTCGCAAGTTTCTATAATTAATGTTGCAACCTTTACATCATAATTACCACATAGGTTAATCTTTACCCTTTTAAGTAATCTTTCTATTTATCAAGTCTTACACATTTTTACAAATGTGGGATCCATATCCGGTATCCAATACCAAAGAGCTTAGAAGTAGAATTTTAACATAAATACTTGAAGTGGTAGTCCTACTACCCTTCGTTTTGATCTTTTGATTCAATTTCTAATCTCTCCAACGGTCAATCTTGTTGCCAAGGTAGAAGTGACATCCTTTGGATTTTAGGTTTAGCCACATACTAACTTGATAACCAAGCCAAATAAGGTATTTAATATGTCTCTCCATGTTCAAAACATGAGAACTTATTAATATACCTTTCATTCATCATATGAATGTTAGGCTCTAATCAATCTCAAACTTTTCTTTTGCCTTTCTTGCTTGTAGGAACGCTTCATACACGATTGTTTATCACATAAGCATTCATGTGAGTTAGATACTTCTAAAGTTCTAAACACTTGGTAGAAAGTTGTAGGACAATTGACATCTATAGAATCATCCACATGTTTCTAATCAATGTCTTTGTCCGTCCTTAAGGCATTAGGTTTCTTAGGAATAGAATTTATTAAGAATTCATACTTCCGTTCTTGCTTTAGAATAATTCTTAAGCTCATGACTAGGTCAAGGAAGTTAATCTCATTCCTTTTAAGTGGGGTCAATTGTAGTAATTATACATGATTAAAGTTTAAAACATTTTACAAAGTATGAAAATAAATATACACATATATTTCATACCATTATCATTTAGAGATACATAATATATTTCATAAATACTCCCACTAAATTATACACCTTCAAATGCAACAATTTTATAATATAATTTGAATGGGCTAAGATCTATATTTCACTTGATCTCACGTCCGCGAGGGCAAGATGCATAAGACCAAGCTATTTAGGTAGATAACCCCTTATCAATCACATCATATGTGACTCATAGATCCTTTATGAGATTTTAGACATATTATGTCTAACATGTTTTAATCTCATCTTGTGCCTTAGGCCCATAACACTTATGATAACCTAATTAAGTCAAACCACGTTAAAGCTATAGGAACCACTCTTTCACTCATAATGCTCATACACTGATAGAATTAATGTGCCTCACGATGGTTAGAGCCCGCATAAAACTACCAGGTGTACTCACATGTTTTAATAATGGATTAGCACATGACTTAAATTTTCAAGAAGGTTCTTTACATAGAGACATGCATCATATATTTAATTATGTCAAACATAATATAATGTAGTCTTTGAATAATTTATGTTAAATAATCAAATTAATTAACAGAAGCAAAATCTTGTGATTTAATTATGAAGCAACTTTATGGGGACGGAATCTAAATTATCTGTAAACAATTTACAGATTGGATATTTCATTCGTATTCCCAGAAACAAGGCGTAAGCCTGCCACTGGTCCATGCAATGAATTAATCCAAATTTTGTTTCCTTCTTTGCAAATAATTTGCACTTGGCTCATAGGGATAGGTTCTGAAACCTTTGAATCCGCAAAACATCTATAAATTGAGATCACAAAACGCACGGTCGAAACTAAGCCAAAAGGCATCCACAATCATGTACTAAAATCAAGAAACCAAGTAATTTTTGTATACGACCGAAACTATGCAAAAAGGCATCCACAATTTCGTATAGAAAAACAACTTGTTTCAAGATCATTCATTGTCTCATCAATATCATAGACTACAATAATTCTGAACTCTTCAGAACTCTGACTTCTGCAATTCTTTTCTGGATTTTCGATTGAAAACTGTTTCAGGAAACACGGTTTCGAAAACCAGCCCTCTGACAGCAGTTTCAGTTTCCAGATTCGAATTTTGTAAACAATTTACAGAACAATCTGAATCACCAGAAAACACAGAAAATTTCTGGAATTTTGGCCTAGCGTCGTACGGCAGCTCACCAGCCGTGCGGCTCTGAGCCGTCCAGATTCCTAGATTTTTTCAGTTTTTCAGAAATTTGATCAATCCCTTTATCGTGTTCATACATAATCAGATTATAATAACACGAATTTACAGATTACGAATTTTAACCCATCTAGTTCATATAATCAATAACCAATTTATTCCACATACAAATTAGATCAAGATCATCAATAAATATAATCCAATTATAACATGATAATCTAAACATGTGATCATACATATAGATCCAATAAATATTACAATAACATAATCCCCATATAAATATTACAATCACATAAAATCATATAATCGAATTAAATAATTTAAACATGATGTATTAAAATAATCAACGATGAACGGGGCTCTGATACCACTGTTTCATTTTGATGCATCATGCGTAGCGGAATAAAACATAAGATCAAACACCCATGAGCCCGGATCCGTACATGTTGATTAGATTAAATACAAGATGAAAGAAAACATACCCTTGAAGATTGAATCCATGAATACGGACTTTGAGATGCTAAAGCAAACAACCTCTATCGGTATCCACACGTCGAACGGATATCTAGAACACCTTCTTGATTTGGATTGCTAGATCCAAGGCTTGATGAAGAAACGTTTTCTTCATAGGAATTATTTTGCTTCATTGATTATTGTATTTTGATGATCATATAATAAAATAAATAATCCTACCTCTCTATAATTTATTATTTCTAAAACAATTTACAGATTGGATATTTCATTCGCATTCCCAGAAACAAGGCGTAACCCTGCCATTGGTCCATACAATGAATTAATCCATTGGATCGGGATTCCTTGTCTAACAAGAAAATGAAACAAATTGTACAGTTACGGGGAGGCATCCGTACGGATCACCAGGAGCCGTACGGTGCCAATATAGCCGTACGGTTGCCATCCCAAAAATTCTAGATTTTTACCTTTTTCCAATCCGTTCTATTGTGTGTGACCAAATAGGATTATAATATGTTGGCAACGAGTCCGAACCAGTCAGAGCCCGTAAGTCATAAGCGGACTCTAGCAAGCTATTATGACTACCCAATTTGTATAACTTTGAAAGTCCAAAGTTACCTTATAGAACATATCACAATCCCTTTATCACGCAATACCATATTGGATATAAGTCATGGTCCACGTCAACTTATGTTTTCCAATGCTTTCTCGATCCCGAGTAGATTGATATGAGCAAATGACATTGAACACTTCAATTCATTTGGGTACCACCGTACACTATCATCAATCTCACTCATCGAGTGGCCAATCAGATATCTCTCTTGAGAGAGGGATAAATCCCATCTTAACTTATGATTCTTCGCTACAAGAATCCGATTATGCTAATCGTAACCTTTATAACCACCCAGTTAAGGGTAGCGTTTGAGTACGTCAAACATAATGTTCATCATGTGGAAGACTATGATAATCTCAGGTCTAAGGATTCAAATGATAAAACTATTATGAGATTTAATTATGACATTTTGACCATGACATAAATCTCATAACGGGTCTATCCAGTACCGTATTCTCCAACAAGTACCCACATATTTAATTCGCATCCTATGCAGTATAATCATCATATGATTATCCATTAAACTCATGCTAGCCCTTCATAAGTGCTAGGGACAATGATTATTATAATAAACATGCAAAAGATATAATAATCGGGTTTGTTATCTCTGTAACAATGAAGCTATGATATAACGCAGAGGCCTTTCTCAAGGGACTAGGGCATAATATCCAACACAATGATTATTATAATAAACATGCAAAAGATATAATAATCAGGTTTGTTATCTCTATAACAATGAAGCTATGATATAACGCATGCGCCTTTCTCAAGGGCCTAGGCCATAATATCCAACAAAGATGAAAGAAACTAACCCTTGTAGATCGAAATATGAAGCCTTGGATTTAGATGTTAAAAAAATCACCCTCTACCGGTGATCCACACTTCGAACGGATTCAAGAACGATTCTTGAACTTGACTGCTAGGTCCTTTAGGCTTGAAAACTTTGGCTTTGAAGAACCCTTCTTCAATCTCCCTTGAATGAATATTATGGTTTGATAATTTTAGAATAATCAAACCCTAATAACCCTTGAATAATGTGTATTTTTTCTCTCACCAAAAACCTCCATTTGATTTCTCAAATCAATGTGGAAGCATATGTTCTCAGCTGCTGAAAAACGTCCATTATATCAAAGGAAGAAACCTAATATCATTAGGAATTTTTTTTTCTTGATCAGCAAGAAGTTACCTAAAACTGTTCTGCTGGACAAACCATCCGTACGGATCAGTTTGGTGGCTCCCAAACCATCCGTACGGATCCTCCAGTAGGATCCATTTTTTTCTCTTTTTCCGTGCCTTAGTAGATCCGTTCTGCGTGTGTAACCCAATAGAATTATACTAAGTTGGCAACTAGCCCGAACCGTTCAGATCTCGTAAATCATAAGCGAACTCTAGCAAGCCATTATGATTACCCAATCAGTATAACATTGAAGATCCAAAGTTACCTTATAGAACATATCACAATCCCTTTGTCACTCGATATCATATTGGAAAGCAGATATCTCTCTCGAGAGAAAGACAAATCCCATCTTGACTTATCATTCTTCCCTACAAGAATCCAATTATACCAATCGTAGCCTTTATAACCACCCGGTTAAGGGTAGCGTTTGAGTACGTCAAACATAATGTTGATCATGTAGAAGACCATGATAATCTCAAGTCTAAGGATTCAAATGGTATGACTATTATGAGATTTAATTATGACATTTGACCATGACATAAATCTCATAACGGGTCTATCCAGTACCTTGTTCTCCAACAAGTACCTATAAGTTTAATCCGCATCCTATGCACCATAATCATCATATGATTATCCATTAAACTCATGTTAGCCCTTCATAACTGCTAGGGACAATGATTATTATAATAGACATGCAAAAGATATAATAATCGGGTTTGTTATCTCTATAACAATGAAGCTATGATGTAACGCATAGGCCTTTCTCAAGGGCCTAAGGCATAATATCCCACAGCTAGCCCTTCATAAGTGCTAGGGACAATGATTATTATAATAAACATGCAAAAGATATAATAATCGGGTTTGTTATCTCTATAACAATGAAGCTATGATGTAACGCATAGGCCTTTCTCAAGGGTCTAGGGCATAATATCCAACAGTATCATGTGCAACGGAAGATTAAGCATAAAACAAACCCAAGCTAGATCCAGGCACAAAAATAATTTAATTAAGATAAATACTAGAATACTAAGCCTCATAGACCAAATCAAATAACACAGACTTTAGGTGCTAAAGTAAACACCCTGTCTTGCTATCCACACATCAAACGGACTCAAGAAAACCTTCTTGGTAGATTGCTAGATCTAGGCTTGAAACTTGAAGAAACATTTTCTTCGTATGAATTACTTTGTTTCACTTGATTATTAAGTTTTGATGATTCTAAAACACAAAACTAATAAGCCTATCTCTCTATGCGTTTTTGTTTCTCAAACAATAGCTATTGATTTCAAAAATCAAGGTATGGAGATATCAAACCCGGAACCCTATATTTTTAGAATGGTTTGACCTAATTCCATGAGGATTCTATTTTCTTTTCTTGCAGAAAAAGAAAATATAGAATAATATGTCAGACGGCTGTAGACACCCAGTCTCGGACCTCTCACCCCATACATAGCCCTACTGTTTTACTTGTTTTAGTTGATTTCTGATAGTTTTTTTAAGTTTCTACATGACTTCGTTAGTTTTGAACTAAACTGAATAACATGGTTAATTGTTAGTGTCATTTCTGTCTTTCTGTCTTTATCAAACCTGCGCGCCTCCCGCAACTATTGTTTCCAGTTACGGATTTTTACCACTTTCCCATCCATTTTCTTATTTAAAACTTCTTTTTATTCAAAGATCTTCTCTTGCTCACAAACATTTACTCTCATTATTTTGTATCTCCCAATCCCCTATTTTTAGCCTTTTTTCATAAAAAATATATTTTTATTTTATTATTATTTTATTATTATTGTATCTTCTTTGATTCTTATTGGTCTAAAAACATTTTACAATGATTGATGACCATCTTTTCTGTTATAAAATACCTTCTTGGTTCATTTTCAATCGACTGCTCTTTACACAAAAACTCTACCATTTTCTCTCTATAGAAGACAAGCAATTTCTAATGGAAGTGATTCTCCCTTAAAGGCTAGGTACCAAACCTTATCTCTCTTTTTTCTTATTATTCTTCTCTTTATTCTATCTTTTTTCCTTTGTTTTTAATGTATGCAATCCCCATAAATGGGACATAACCAAAAAGCTACTTCACATATTGTAGTTAGTCAACGCTATCTTCCTACATTTTAATTCTCCTTTTTATTTCCACTTTTCTTTTGTATACAATTGTTAGCATAATTATATAAATAAAAGAAGGACATTTAGACTAGAACACCTAAAGAAGCATGACCGGCCTTAAGGCTGTGCGGAGGGGGTGCCTAACACCTTCCCGTTATGTAATCTAACCCCCGAACTCTTCTCTTCCGAATCTCTGGTATTCTCTTGAAAATAGTAGACTTTTAAGCTTTTCTTATGTTCATTTAATAACATAAGTGACGACTCTAAAACTCTTAAAATCAAATAGACATCATAGAAAAACCTGTCACATAGACTAGTTGGGTTTTTCCAGGGTACTTACAATGGCGACTCTGCTGGGGACTTTGGAGGGTTAAACTTGCAATTTTTTGGTGGTCTGTATTTTATGGGTAATCTGGTCAAAATCGGGCGCCTCAGGGATTTTTTTCCTAAGGCACATGCGTTTGACCTGATAGACCAGACTGCCCGTACTGCAGGTTTTACCCAGAACGGGGCGCCTCTGGCCCTCTCTCTGAAGCACGCCTCCCTTTCCTACATGCCTAAGGCGCGCGCCTTTGATTAATTTTTCCAAGATAGTGTAGAATGATTAATGATGTGTGGACATGATGGCCTGAACAGAAACAAATTATTTTCTGGGTTTTTTATTTATGTTTATCGGTCACACGGGTGGCTCAAAAGTTGCAATCTTTTGTCATTTATGTGCACATATGTTTTTCTTTATCTTTGGACACTGGAAAAATGTTTTTTTTACAAGACTTGAACTCACACACGTGCACAAACTCCTATACATTGCTCATAATCAAGTCGCACATGTATATAACCCCAATCCAGTCGAGGCCCATCTAGAGAGTTCCAATCTCCACTCGACATTGACTCTTCTCAAAATGGCAAACCTCAGCACGTGACGTAGTTTATGACTACATGCCGGGTTAGCCTTTTAGCTTCTTAAGCCGAGCACAAGCAAACACATTCTTAGTTTGGTTCTAAAACACCAGGACTAAGTCAGTTTCCATGTGTCGAGATTTCCCTAAACTAAAGTCATCCAAACATACATGTCGTTTCCAAAAGGAACACATTGTTTCTAGGGACAAAATAAAAATATGCCTTTACATGTATGCTACGTGACATTAATTTAGTTTAATCCCTACACATTTAGGTTTGCCAAACGTGGTGGAATCCATTAATCCATTCACGTTCATGAATGCACATACTATATAAATCCATGAAGTGAGGTCAACACATCTTATTCATCACATACATAATACTACTAAACATGAATTTAATCATATAAATTTGGTAATAACAAACTTTAAAATTTGGTGATGCTGACACCAAACCGAACCGAACCCAAACGGCGAAACAAGATGCCAAACTCTCATGATATACAAATTGAAATAAAAAAAATCATGTGAACATATATATTCCAATTATAAATCTAATTCATAAAAAATTAGATTACTCAAGGAATTGAATGGGTGATACTATATACAAGGCATGCAATTTATAAGGCACCCGAAAATGACTAAAATGCCCTTATATATATACTTAAAAAAAAAAACACTTCTCTCCCTCCTCCCATTCAACTCGTTTCTTCTTCTTCTGCGCTCTCTCTCTCTCTGCGCTCTCTCTCGACCGACGCCGCCCACCACAACACCACCACCATACACAACAAAATGAAGACAAACAAGCTCCCTATCACCGGTGGAAAGTCCGGAGCCGCCTCTTCTACCGCCGCTCCAAAAGTAATCCTAATTTCTAAACCTAAATTTCAATTTGAAAACCCAACATTAATTTTATGCCTAAAATCGATTATATAACGCTTAATGTTGTTTAAACCTATCCTAAATGGTTCTAATTGCGATTTCGTAACATAAATTGGAGTTTTTTGTTTGAATCGGATACGGATTCGTGGGCATAAAATTTGAAATTGTCGGGGTGTGTTTCGTATGAACACACACGAGCTTCCTGTCAACATGTCGTGTATTAGCACACGAAATGGTATCTGTGAAGTGAATTTTGTTTAAATTTTTTGTTGTTAAATATTTCAACTATAATTGTTGCTTATTTATTGTCTCTTGTTTAATTTTTTGTAGGGACGTAAACCTGCGACTGCCTCTAATAGAAAGAGGAAGGCCGAGGAGGCAGGTGCACTTAGAGATGCACGTACCAAAATGAGGCACGACAAGAATGTCGTGATTGAGCAGGCTCAGGATGATGAGACGGATAGTGAGGAGACGGGCTTAGAGGGGTCGGAGGAGGAGTCATCTTCTGGTACTCGTTCTAGAGGTGCATTTGTGCATGAGGCACACCGATCTGGTGATGATGATGAGGAGGAGGAGGAGGAGGAGGAGGAGGAAAGTTTAGGTTCGAGACCTCGCAAGAGGCGGGCCAGAAAGGGGAAAGAGGCTAAGGATGAGGAGTGGGTGCTTAGGAGTAACCCCGGTGGGGGCCCAGAGGTGTTTGATTTGTTGTACGGGTTTGGTCATCACCGAGCCCATAAGATCTGGGAGAATGCCACTTGTGAGCCGGTGTTGAAGTGGCAAACCAGGCAGCAGATTCTAGATAAGTAAGTATATGATTATTTTATTAAATAGTTTTATTATTTGTTGTTAGTGTTTAAACCTCTTTTGTTCCCCAAAAAGAGTGCCATTTTGACATTTTTTTCACAAAAAAAAAAAAAAAAAAAAAATAAATCAAAATGGGACTGTTTTTTGGAACAGATGGAGAATTAATTATAATGTTTTGTTTGGAATCAACAGATTCTCGCCTGCTGCTGTACCGGAGGGTGATAGAGCTTGGTGGGCTCGTGTTGAGGGTACGGGCCTCCATTGTCTGCATGATGCTACCATTCGCCGGCCTAGCATGGCGCTCCTAACGGCGTTTGTAGAACGGTGGTCTCCTGAGAGTAACACCTTCCACATGCCGTGGGGGGAGATGACGATCACTATGCATGACGTCACCCATATCCTAGGTATATTCTTGTTTGCTGTAGATTTTTTTATCAACAATTTCATTAATTTTATCAATTTCATAAATTTTATCAATTTTATTAATTATTTCATTTTCAGTTTATAGGTATCAGCTGCTCAGGTGGCCCTGTTAAGAAGGCGGTTCCAGAGCCTGACCTGGCCGGTATCAGGACATGTCTTAGAGGTTGTGAGAAGGGCACGACCTACTCTTTTGATGGCCTCCGCCGTTGCTTTGAGACCCCTTCCGACATGACCGCTGACGAGCGTGCTTCCACGTACATCATGTTCCTCCTGGGCTCCACGCTGTTCGTGGACAAGACTCAGGATAAGATGTCCTCAGCCTACCTTTCATTGTGCGTGGATATTGATAGAGTGGGGGGTCTCTCCTGGGGGACAGCTGCGTTGGCATACCTATACTGGGAGTTGGGGAAGGCGTCTAGATATGGATGCAAGCAGATTGGGGGTTGTTTGAGTCTTCTGGAGGTAATATTTAACATTCCTTTAATAATTACAACATGTATTTATTGTTATAAAATTGTTTACTTATTTATTTCATACATTTGCAGGCGTGGATATATGAGTAATTTCCGGATTTCCGGAGAGATATTGACCCGGCATGGACGGAGGGCCAGCCGAGAGCTCGTAGATGGGTACGTACTGATATGGCCAGAAGGGATATGCCCCATCTATTGAAGTTCCGGTACACCCTGGACACGATGATGGTTGATAGGGTGAGTTAGTTATATTTAAAGTTTTACAAATTGTTATACTCCCTCCGTCCCAGTGAAAGTGGCACTAGTGCTAACTTTGACCAATAACATGTTATTGGTCAAAGTTAGCACTAGTGCCACTTCCACTGGGATGGAGGGAATATTCTGTTGACGTTGTCTAACAAATTCATTTTTAGGTTTGTTGGACTCCCTACGGTACCACCCCAGAGGCGCTTTTGCCGGTCTCATACTTCCGAGGGGTTATACGCTTCCAAGATATCACCGAGGCCTATATGCCTGACCGTGTTACCCGGCAGTTCGGTGTCCAGCAGAAAATCCCCAGAGACATGTTGGAGTGCAGCCGTGATTGTTCGTTGATGGCTGGTCAAAAGGGGTATAAGAAGTCTTATGGAGCACGTGATGATATCTGGGAGGAGTTGTTAGAGGACGGGTTGGGGGATTTCCGTGCAGAGCGTCGATGGGGGCCTTCCGTGAGTGCATCTGATCCTGTTACTTCTACGTATATGCCGTGGTTTCTTGCTAGGACTCACGTTCGGATTACTAATCCGATTCATGATGGCCTAGTTAACGTTCCACCTCCGCCTAGGGTTGTAGAGGCTCGAGATAGACTTGCGATGCTCACGGATGACAGGATACCCGCGGATGTCATAGATGAGATTAGACGGGTGCACGAGCTATTAGGAGGTCCCCATTAGGTTTATGTTTTAAATTTCTGGTTTGTAAGACATGTATTTCATACATTTGGTAGTTTATTATGACTTTGAATACATTGATTGATTTTAAATTTCTGGTTTGTAAACTTTTGATGTTTGACACTTTGGGATATGTTTCAGTTTGAAATCCTGGTTTGTAATTCTGTTAAGCTTTTGTTTGCCTTTAAATTTCTGGTTTGTAATTATGTTAAGCTTTAAATTTCTGGTTTCTGGGTATGTTTCTGTTTCTGTTAAGCTTATGTTTTTTTTTCAGTACAGAGACCATCTTGTGTGCTTATACACGAGATGGTGTGACTCCTCTCGTATATATACACACGACATGTTTTCTTTCCTCTTGTATGAACACACACGAGATGGGAAAATGATAGGTGTAATCAACATCCTATACCCAGAAGTATGTAGTTCATTGACTTGTCCATTTCCATTTCCACGACCCCGTCCCCGTCCCCGACCTCGACCTCTACCTCTACCTCTCCCACGACCTGAACCAGCTAGTGGTGGAAGAGATGTAGGAGTAGTAGGGCTAGATGGTGTAGTGTTTGAAGCTGATTTTGGATTGGGTGACACCCGCGACCTCAAACCTGATTGGATTGATGCAATAAATGAAGATCTAGACCTGCTGCTAGTGGAGGGTGGTGTAGTGGGGACTCCAAAATGTCTGTCGGTACGCTACCAATCTGACAGTACTCTACAACTGGTGGTCCGGGGTTTATTTGCCTTTGAAATATGATCTGGCTCAGAAGCATCTCCGGTTTGTGGATGTAGCCCTTCATTTATCGTTTGGAATAACCTTCTCTTTACCGGTGCAGGTGCGTTCTGCAGTTCATTCAACACAGCTTCAAAATCAGGCCCAGTTGGACAGTATTCTAGTTCAATGTCCAACTTCTTCCAAAAAGCATGAATCGAGGACATCTCTATCCGGCCCCCAGACTTTTGTATGCATGCAATCTCGTGACTACATGGAAGTCTATGTGTTCGTCTCAAGTAACACCCACAAACTGAAGCATCCATGACATTACCCCCACAATGACTCCGCTCTTCTTTGATGATGTCCAAGGCTGCCTTTGACACTCGCCCTAATATGTCGTTATACAGATCACATGTCTTCATATCATTTGGAATTCTGCTCTTTGATTGCTCCATACTAGCTTTGATTGTTGTTATTTGGATTTCCATAATCTCATGAGCCTTTTTGAACAATGTGTCAAAAGTAGAAGAAGCACTCCCCAAGGCCTTCTTCAACCTGTTATGCTCACTCTCAGCCCTGTTCGTGGTGTGGGTTCCGAAGTGTAGTAACTGATCTGTGTGCATGGACAAAATACTCATAGAGTATGGACCAATCCATGTCTCCCGGAGGTAGGTCAATAAATCAGGATAAGAGCTGTAATGATCGCAAAACAATTGCCAACGGGTGTCCCACTCTGAGCGAGTAGCGGCTGATATTGCATAATTGAATCTCTTCATAAATGATAGTGCGAACTCCGGGCTACTAGTTCTACCCAACGCCCTCTTTCTAACATTGACTTCGATATGCCTTCGACTAAAATGGTGTGCGGTCTCGAGAAATACCATTTGGACAGCATTAATGAAAGCCAAGTCACGATCAGTTAAGAAAATTGTTGGCATGTGGGGAGTATGAAAAAGACTTTGCAAATTCTTGAGTACCCACGTGTAATTCTCAGTCTTCTCATTTTGGAGGAACGCATATGCAATCGTGAAATTCTTCCCCGTTGAAGTAAATCCTATAATCTCAAGGAATGCCATTCCATAGCAGTTGGTGTTGTAAGTGCAGTCACCTTGTACTACATATGGAAAACAGTTAAGCATATCCAATTCTCGTGGGTGAGAGAAGAATATGTCACCGATCATTCACTCTCATCGGCTTTCCTCATGAAGACGATATATTGCTTATCCTCGAGTAATTTTATGAATTGTTGAAGAGAGGATCTCCCTTGTCGTTCTTGTGACTTGCATTTTGTGAGGGCATTGTGGACGTGTTTCGGAGTACTCACGTTCTTCTCATCCTTCCTCTTTAACATTGTTAGAATGTTATTTGGACGCACCGAAGACTGACTTGCGCTACACACCTCCTCATATTCAGAACTTGTCAATTTACCCAACGGATGACCTTCGGGATACGTTGGAAAGTCATTGTCACGACCCGAAATATAGGCTCTATTTTATTAGTAATTAAATGATTTTTATTTAATTATTTGCTTAATTATTTATTTAAATTATTATTTATTTAAATAATTATGTGTGCAATTTATGTGTTATAATATTTATGCCTAGCTTTGTATTCGAGTTAATTGGGCTAGTGTGGAAGTGTTGGGTCTTAATTGTTAGTAAGGAGTGTAGTGCTTGTGTGTAGTGTAGTGGAGGGGGCCTAAGTGCAACATTTTGAATTATTTCCCTACTCCCTCCCTACTCCTCCCCTTCTCCCTCATACACTCCATCACCCTACTCCCACCTCCCAGCCATCTTCTCTCTCTCTCCTCCAAGTTTGGGTAAGTTTTCTTCATCTTCCTTCTCTCTTCATTTACTCCATCTTCCTCTCATCTTCTCTCATTTCTTAAAGCGTGAACATTGTTTAGATCGTCGATAGGATCGTGTAGA
This sequence comes from Campanula takesimana, assembly GCA_026119855.1. Lineage (NCBI taxonomy): Eukaryota > Viridiplantae > Streptophyta > Magnoliopsida > Asterales > Campanulaceae > Campanula > Campanula takesimana. The sequence continues at coordinate 1,567,270 of JAOWBW010000175.1, read as the reverse complement.
GCCAAAAAGAATTGAAATCCATCAACTTTGAGAATTTGCAAGTAAGTTACTTTTCCCCCATTTTGATGCTAATATGTTCATATCATGTTTATATGATGTTTGATGTGTTAATTGTGAAGTTTGATTGAGTTTTGAATTTATTTTGAATTTATTGAGTTCTTGGCTAAAAATGGTGAATGGATGAATGTCTTGATTTAATCTTGGGTTTTGTTGGTAAGGGGTGTTGTTAAGGTCCCTTTGTTGGTTAGTTATGGTTTGGGTACCTTGAGGATTTCATTGGTGGTGATTGGATTAAGAGATTGTGAAAATGGTAAGGAAAAATGGAAGAACCCAGCTGGGAAATTCCCCAGCCCGTAGACCACGCGCCCGCCTGGGTCAGACCAGGCGCCCGCCTGGGTCAGACCAGGCGCCCGCCTGGGTCAGACCAGGCGCCCGCCTACATACCTCTTTCTGAAGACCTAACCTACTGGCCAAACAGGCGCCCGCCTGCCCCATACCAGGCGCCCGCCTGCCCCCTGTTCCAGGAATTTGACCTTTTTGCTTGGTTAAGACTTAAGGCTTAACTAGTTTAGGTTTAATCCTTCTAATTAACTTAAGATAACACTGTGGAACACTTTATTGTGTGGATTTGATTCTTTCGTGAATAAATATGATGTGGAATTTATTTAAGTACCGTTTTGGTAATGTAGTTCATCTTTGAGGTGCTGCTTGCATTGGTTGACCTTTGTGGTAACTTAACTTGATTGGTTCCCTACTTTGGAACCCTAAGTTGTTTAATTAAGCTAGTATTTATTACTTAGCTTTTATTTGAAAGTCCAGCTGGTATTTGTGTTGTGTCGGGCGATGTGAGATATTGTGATGGCACCGGCCAAGTCCATTATGGTGTCGACCATTGTTTTGCCCTTATTTTCCCTCTCCCAGATTGGCCTTGGTTGAGTCGTTTGGAGCATGACTTTGTGGCATGGCTCCCGCCCCTTGTGGCATATTATTTTTGTTATTGGTTCCGGTACCGGGGTTTTCTCTTCGGCTTTCATGCTATTATGAAGATGATGATTTGTTGATTATTGAAGCTGCGCAGCGATCCTTTATTTGGATGTTCCGGTTTGGAAAACCTTGGCTATATCCTTTGTTATGTGTTTATTTCCGCTGCTATCTGTTATATGATAATTGCTATGTGCTATGTGACAATAATTATTGTGTATTGCTTATTGCATCATAGCATGTCATGTAGTTGCATTAGTAACTTATTGAGATTTATCTCACCCCCTTTCCTTTTATCTTTGTTTTTCCTTAACCCCCCCCCCAGGTGCTAAGGATTAGTCTCGCTGATCACGAGAAAGAGGACGTCGAGTGTGGATCCGTTCTTTTGGGAAAGTTGTATAGGTTGGTTTACATTATATAAATGTGTAACCTTTTGGGGTATTTGTACCAAACATTGACGTCACTAAGAATTGTATAATTTTATTTTGTTGGGCATAAACTTGTGGAAGTTTATGATAGTTGTAATTGGTTTTTATCAAACTAGATTTTGTAAAACTTTGGTTCATCACCTTTTGGTGTCAAATGGAATTTTTAACTTCAGTATTCCTCAGTTTTGGTTTTAGAGTCGACGTCCAGCTCGCGGTCCCGGGGCCCGCGGGGTCCGGGGTCGCGACAGTTGGTATCAGAGCTATGGCATTAGCTCTATGTGTAAGTCTAGGTGGATTAGTATGACCTAGGTGGGTAGTAGTGTGCGGAGTGATTAACGGTTGATGTTTTATGCAGGTAATTGTTCTCAATGTCGGGAAGAAGAAACAGAGGAGGTGCTAGTGGGGCACAGAATCAGAATGATACAAGGGATGAAGCCCGTGCCATGTTTCAAGGCATGTTTGAGGCGGCCATGAAGGCCATACATGATCAAGGTCCGAGGGTAGAGCAAGCACCACCCCGTTATGGTTTGGAGCAATTTCTGAAGCTGAAGCCGGTTGAATTCAATGGGGAACCCGATGTTCGGAAAGCTGAGTTATGGATTGAGTCAATGGAGAAGATTTACGATGTGTTTGGGTGTTCGGATGAGGACAAGGTCCGGTTCGCGGCTTACAAGCTTGTGGGAGCCGCCGAGCATTGGTGGAAAGGTGTCAAAGTTAGTTGGGATGATACTCACACGGTGTATGCGTGGGAGTTGTTTGTGCGCAAATTCAAGGAGCATTTCATTCCGGTTGTTGATCAAAACCGAAAGGAGATCGAGCTACTCAACCTAGAGCAAGGTTTGTTGTCTATAGCACAATACTCGGCTAAGTTCATAGAATTAGCCCGGTATTGCGACTATTTGGTGAGGACCGAGGAACAAAAGGCTATGAGATTTATTCGGGGATTGAAGACCTCCATCCGTACTCAACTGATTGCTCAACGGATTGTGACATTCCAGGATGCGGTGGACCGAGCCTATCTTATAGAGCAAGATATCGGGGAGCATAAAAGGAAGACCGAGGTAGCTAACCCGAGTAAGCAAGGAGCTCAAGGCAAGCCACAACACCGTTCTGATAACCGAGGTAACTTCGGGGGACAATCTCAGTCCCGAGGGCAACCGATCCTAAGGAACCCGGGTACCACTTCCGGGAACCAAGGGAACCAAATTAGGAGGCTTTGTTCGTATTGTCAAAAGGAAGGTCATTCTGAAGACCGTTGTTGGAAGAAGCAAGGAAGGTGCACCAATTGTGGCCAAATGGGTCATTTTGCAAGGGAGTGTCCGAGGAATAGAATTCAACCATCGGGGGTAGGAGCCGGGGCTCCTCAGGGTCAGAAAAGGGACGCTACGGGAAAGCCCAAGGTCCAAGGGAAAGTGTTTGCAATGAATCAACAACAAGCCACAGGTGATCCTACAGTTATTGGAGGTATTATTTCTATATCTAATGTGAGCGCACGAGCGTTAGTAGATCCAGGATCATCTCATTCATACATTTCTGTGCAATTCGCTTCTATGTTAAATGCTGCATTTGAGTCTTTACCGTACGTGCTAGAGGTGTCGACCCCTATAGGAGAATGCTTGATTTCCGATCGAGTCTTTCGTGCTTGTGATGTGGTTATTTGTGGTCGAGTCCTTTGTGCGGATTTGGTGGTCCTTCCTATCCAAGACTTTGATGTCATTTTGGGTATGGATTGGTTGAGCAAGTTTCATGCTTCTGTTGATTGCCGTAAGAAGACTGTTACTTTTTCTATTCCCGATGTGCCTAAGTTTGTTTTTGAGGCTAGTCCTCTGAGTAGAAAGGTTCGCTTAATTTCTTTTATAAAAGCGAGAAGATTATTGCATAGTGGTTGTGAGGGATTTTTGGCTAGTGTTCTTGATACTAGGAAGGAATCCCCTAGTTTTGTTAGTGTTCGGGTAGTTCGGGAATTTCCCGATGTTTTCTCTACCGAGTATGTTATGCCTCCCGATCGTGAGATTGAGTTTTGTATAGATCTTTTGCCGGGTACGGCTCCAATTTCGAAAGCACCTTATAGGTTAGCTCCCGCAGAATTGAAGGAACTGAAGGTTCAGTTGCAAGAGTTGCTTGATCGAGGGTTTATCCGCCCTAGTGTTTCCCCGTGGGGAGCACCGGTTTTATTCGTGCGGAAGAAAGATGGTTCGTTGAGGTTGTGTATAGATTACCGGAAATTGAATCAGGTGACGGTGAAGAATAAGTATCCTCTACCGCATATTGATGATTTGTTTGATCAGCTCCAAGGGTCCGTTGTGTTTTCTAAGCTTGATTTGAGGAGTGGGTACCATCAGTTGAAGGTTCGATCGGAGGATATCCCGAAGACTGCTTTTCGCACTCGTTATGGTCATTATGAGTTCTTGGTTATGCCGTTTGGGTTGACGAACGCACCGGCCGTGTTTATGGATTTAATGAACCGTATTTTCCATCCCTATCTTGATTCGTTCGTGGTAGTCTTTATTGATGACATTCTTGTTTATTCAAAATCTCGAGAGGAGCACGAGCAGCACTTGAGGACAGTTTTATCCGTTCTTGCGAGGGAGAAATTATTTGCGAAATTTAGTAAATGCGAATTTTGGCTCGAGAAGGTGTCATTTCTGGGTCATGTTATTTCGAAAGACGGGATTTCGGTGGATCCTTCGAAGATTGAAGCTATAGTGGATTGGAAGAGACCCGAATCAGTGACAGAGGTTAGAAGCTTTCTTGGTTTAGCCGGGTATTACCGAAGGTTTATTGAAGGGTTTTCGAGGATTGCTACTCCGATGACTCAGTTGACCTGGAAGAATGTTCCATTCGTGTGGACCGAGAAATGTGACTATGGATTTCGTTACAGGACTGCCTCGTACCCGTAGGAAGTATGACAGTGTTTGGGTAATAGTGGATAGATTGACCAAGAGCGCCCATTTCTTGCCTATTGATATCAGATATTCGTTAGAGAAGCTTGCAACCCTTTATATCGATGAGATTGTTAGATTGCATGGGGTTCCGGTTAGCATCGTGTCAGATCGAGACCCGAGGTTTACTTCTAGATTCTGGAAGGCGTTTCAGGAAGCTTTGGGTACAGATTTGCGATTCAGTACAGCTTTTCATCCTCAGACCGATGGTCAATCCGAGAGGACTATTCAGATTTTGGAGGATATGTTGCGAGCGTGTTCGATAGACTTTTCCGATTCTTGGGATTCGCACCTACCGTTAGTGGAATTCTCCTACAACAACAGTTATCAGGCTAGTATCGAGATGGCACCGTATGAGGCCTTGTATGGCAGGAAGTGTAGATCGCCTATTTGTTGGGATGAGGTCGGTGAAGCGAAAGTTTTGGGTATTGATTTGCTTCAGGATTCAGTTGAAAAGGTTAGAGTTATCCGGGATAGATTGAAGACAGCTCAGAGTCGACATAAGAGCTACGCAGACAACCGAAGACGAGATCTTAGTTTTCAGATTGGTGATTTGGTGTTCTTGAAAGTATCTCCAAAGGTGGGTATTCGTAGATTTGGGAAGAAAGGCAAGTTGGCTCCGAGGTTTATAGGTCCGTTTGAGATTTTGGGAAAGGTTGGACTTCTAGCGTATCGTCTCGCGTTACCGCCATCTTTGGACCGGTTGCACAACGTCTTTCACGTTTCTATGCTTCGGAAGTATGTTCATGATCCATCTCACGTGTTACCGAGGATACCGGAGGATATTGAGCCCGATATGACTTATGAGGAACGACCGATTCGGATCTTAGATTCTAAAGTCCAAGAGTTGAGGAACAAGAGCATCGCGTTGGTTCGAGTTCTTTGGAGGAATCATAACATCGAGGAGTCGACTTGGGAGCTTCGTGATGAGATCGAGAGGAAATTTCCGTGGCTTTTTGTTTAAGGTGAGTCTCGTTAAAATTCGGGTCGAATTTTCTTTAAGGGGGAGTGAATGTCACGACCCGAAATATAGGCTCTATTTTATTAGTAATTAAATGATTTTTATTTAATTATTTGCTTAATTATTTATTTAAATTATTATTTATTTAAATAATTATGTGTGCAATTTATGTGTTATAATATTTATGCCTAGCTTTGTATTCGAGTTAATTGGGCTAGTGTGGAAGTGTTGGGTCTTAATTGTTAGTAAGGAGTGTAGTGCTTGTGTGTAGTGTAGTGGAGGGGGCCTAAGTGCAACATTTTGAATTATTTCCCTACTCCCTCCCTACTCCTCCCCTTCTCCCTCATACACTCCATCACCCTACTCCTACCTCCCAGCCATCTTCTCTCTCTCTCCTCCAAGTTTGGGTAAGTTTTCTTCATCTTCCTTCTCTCTTCATTTACTCCATCTTCCTCTCATCTTCTCTCATTTCTTAAAGCGTGAACATTGTTTAGATCGTCGATAGGATCGTGTAGAGCCAAAAAGAATTGAAATCCATCAACTTTGAGAATTTGCAAGTAAGTTACTTTTCCCCCATTTTGATGCTAATATGTTCATATCATGTTTATATGATGTTTGATGTGTTAATTGTGAAGTTTGATTGAGTTTTGAATTTATTTTGAATTTATTGAGTTCTTGGCTAAAAATGGTGAATGGATGAATGTCTTGATTTAATCTTGGGTTTTGTTGGTAAGGGGTGTTGTTAAGGTCCCTTTGTTGGTTAGTTATGGTTTGGGTACCTTGAGGATTTCATTGGTGGTGATTGGATTAAGAGATTGTGAAAATGGTAAGGAAAAATGGAAGAACCCAGCTGGGAAATTCCCCAGCCCGTAGACCAGGCGCCCGCCTGGGTCAGACCAGGCGCCCGCCTACATACCTCTTTCTGAAGACCTAACCTACTGGCCAAACAGGCGCCCGCCTGCCCCATACCAGGCGCCCGCCCGCCCCCTGTTCCAGGAATTTGACCTTTTTGCTTGGTTAAGACTTAAGGCTTAACTAGTTTAGGTTTAATCCTTCTAATTAACTTAAGATAACACTGTGGAACACTTTATTGTGTGGATTTGATTCTTTCGTGAATAAATATGATGTGGAATTTATTTAAGTACCGTTTTGGTAATGTAGTTCATCTTTGAGGTGCTGTTTGCATTGGTTGACCTTTGTGGTAACTTAACTTGATTGGTTCCCTACTTTGGAACCCTAAGTTGTTTAATTAAGCTAGTATTTATTACTTAGCTTTTATTTGAAAGTCCAGCTGGTATTTGTGTTGTGTCGGGCGATGTGAGATATTGTGATGGCACCGGCCAAGTCCATTATGGTGTCGACCATTGTTTTGCCCTTATTTTCCCTCTCCCAGATTGGCCTTGGTTGAGTCGTTTGGAGCATGACTTTGTGGCATGGCTCCCGCCCCTTGTGGCATATTATTTTTGTTATTGGTTCCGGTACCGGGGTTTTCTCTTCGGCTTTCATGCTATTATGAAGATGATGATTTGTTGATTATTGAAGCTGCGCAGCGATCCTTTATTTGGATGTTCCGGTTTGGAAAACCTTGGCTATATCCTTTGTTATGTGTTTATTTCCGCTGCTATCTGTTATATGATAATTGCTATGTGCTATGTGACAATAATTATTGTTTATTGCTTATTGCATCATAGCATGTCATGTAGTTGCATTAGTAACTTATTGAGATTTATCTCACCCCCTTTCCTTTTATCTTTGTTTTTCCTTAACCCCCCCCCCAGGTGCTAAGGATTAGTCTCGCTGATCACGAGAAAGAGGACGTCGAGTGTGGATCCGTTCTTTTGGGGAAAGTTGTATAGGTTGGTTTACATTATATAAATGTGTAACCTTTTGGGGTATTTGTACCAAACATTGACGTCACTAAGAATTGTATAATTTTATTTTGTTGGGCATAAACTTGTGGAAGTTTATGATAGTTGTAATTGGTTTTTATCAAACTAGATTTTGTAAAACTTTGGTTCATCACCTTTTGGTGTCAAATGGAATTTTTAACTTCAGTATTCCTCAGTTTTGGTTTTAGAGTCGACGTCCAGCTCGCGGTCCCGGGGCCCGCGGGGTCCGGGTCGCGACAGTCATGATTATGAGAACCATTCTTCACAACGTAACCCCATAACACATCACCCCTTTCTTTGGCCCGGATTTCAAAATTACACCCAATCTTCTTCGTACTAGTCAACCTCACATCCTTAGTTTTTCCGGACCTGTACTTGCCACCAAAATGGCATACAATCTTCGCGTAGCCTAGGATCTTGCCACTTGTCTTCCTCGAATCTCCTATAGAAAGGGTTATATTTTGACGGGCCGCGATATCCCCTACGTGTTTAACAAGCTCATCCCTATTTGAAAATAGTAGGGATGTATCGAATTGATAACTGACATCCGGTCCCTACAAATTGTATTACCATCAATTAGAAAATTGCAAAATAAACAACAGGCTGAATGACATTTCGTGTAGTTATACACGACATATTAAGAACTATGTCGTGTACTTATATACGAGTGGGTTCTGCACATCTCGTGTACATATACACGACGTAGTAATTTACCACTCGTGTATTAGTACACGACATAGCACGATATCAGAATTTAAAAATCCAATCTTAAAAAACAATTCAGTTTCAATATTGGATTTTTATTGTGATTTTGATCATAACACCAAATATAACTTTAAGAACTTACTTCATTGCAGCTTGGAATTTGATTTTGATGTGGAGAATTTGGTGGCAAACCTTCTTCTTCAAAAATAAAATCCACAAGATCAAGATTAATGTGATCATAAAGACTTGGAGAATGTTGTGGAGAATCCATAATATGGTGTTAGATGATTTGAGAATTAATGATAATAATGTGTATAGATTGATGGGTGTTAAGAATGGTTGTTGTGAAAGTGTATATCAATGGTGCTGCATGGGTGTTAACCAACCGGCGGTGTAATGGGTGTTAATGGCCATTACAGGTAGAGTTTATGGGGGTTTAAGTGTTCTGTTCTGGGTGTATCTCGTGTGATTAAACACGAGACAATATGGTACAAGTCGTATACATTCCATACGAAATGTGTTTTTTTTCTGGTAATAATCTCGTATGAACAATACACGAGATATAACCTATCAAGTCGTGTATTGTTCATACGAGATGTCCTAATATATGTCGTGTATTCCCACACGAAACAACTTATGAAAAAGAGAAATTTAATTATAAATAAATGTGGTAGGATATATGATATTGTATGATGTTGGTTCATTCATATATGTAATCATTGTTTGTTTTCCACATTATTATAACAATAAACATATAATCTTGATTAACAAATATGATAATTTCAAATATATAATCTTGAGCGAGTGGCATTCCTCTAATGTACAACTTGTCATTAACCTCGTTTGGCAAATCATCGAAACAACTTAACTCGTTATATAACATGTTTAATTAACTCATTATATATAATCTTGATTAGAAATATAACACCATAATTCATTAATTTAACATAGTATATGCACATCATAACACGTCTGTTAGTTGATAAATAAAGTGGTATCACTTTTAACTAATAAATGTGATAGGTTATTTATGATATTGTATGATGAATTATAACATGTTTAATTACCTATTTAAATATAATCTTGATTAGAAATATAACACCACAATCATTTGTTTGGGGATTATAAATAAAGTGGTATCACTTAAATGTGATAGGTTATATGATATTGTATCATCCAATATGACATTTGTTACTTGTCATGTCTAAGTGTACAAATTTTGCTCAATTAACAACACAATTCAATAATTTATCATAGCATATGCATATCATTAACATCGTATTGCAAATCATCGAAGAACACCTTCATTTTGATATGTCGTATGGATATACACGAGAGTATGACATCATATCGTGTGGTTTTGTACGACCTAAGTGACAGAGTAAATTTAAATTTCGTATAAGTTCATACGACTTAATATTTTACACAATTGGTCTATGTCGTGTAAAAGTACACGACATGAAGGCTTCCTGTCGTCCTTTCGCACACGACACTCGAAGGGTAGTTTCACCATTATTGGTGCCTTGTATGTAATATGCCTTGTATATAGAATTTACCGGAATTGAAATTGAAGTGGCTTTGATACCACTTGTTGGGAGATTTTCTTTATACCAATCTACTTCAATTCAATGAGTAGATTAAACCAAAACAAAAATCATAAAGCGGAGCGTACCTTAACAACTTAACCAAGACCCGTTAAAGATTGAACGGAAGCCTTGATTAAGCCCATATCAGTCTTCCAATTGATCTGTAAACTCTATTTATTAGTCTATCATTGAAGGGATGTAAGAGACTTAGAGTATGATACGTTCAATTGGGGACCCGACCCCTTATTTATAAAGGTAACGCATCCGTTAGGAAAAGTCACATCCGTTAGGATGAAAGGATGCATCCAATAAATGTATTTAAAAATAGGCCCCTCATCTAATTATAAATACAATCTGGTCTCTACTCATTTATAAACTAAATCCTATACCTATGAAAAATGACTTAAGGCCTGCCCTAAAACGTTATAATAATATAAACTATGCAATTAGCCTGTATAGTGCATGCCCAAATACTATACTAACCTCCGTCTCAGCTCAATGTGCACTTTTCACTATTCATTTGGTCAATTCAATCAAACTTTGACCATAATTTTATGAAAATGTGATATTCATAAGCAATTTTAAAACATCTTATTGTTTCATCGTTAGGAATAGTATCAATAACATTTTATAGAATTGCATAAAGATATCTAGATTTTTCATAAAACTATGGTCAAAGATCAATTGAGTTGACAAAAAAAGTCAAACAGTGCACATTGAGCTGGGACGGAAGTTAGTATTTATTATATCTGTACAATGTATAGTCCACTAAAATTTCAAACAGAGATGGAGAGGAAGAGTTGACGGGATAAAGGGATAACGTGTTTTGGGTTATTTGTCAATTTTTTTTCCTTTTTCCCTTTTCCATTTATTTTTATTTTTTGTCTTATTTTTTTATTTGCTTAATTTATTGTTAATTAATAAATATAAGTTAATTATTTTACATTCATTTTTTAATTTTAATACCCTTTTTTTAACGTAAATTGTAATACGGTAAAAATATACAAAAATTTATGATTTATTTATTAAATTTATCATTTCTTGTAAACTTGATTAATTGGAATTGAAATTCCTTTTAAACCTTCAAATTTAAGAATTTGCATTAAACCCCTTATAAATTAAACTAAATCAATATCTAACCAACTAATTTTTTGATCATGTATTCGGCACATAGAAACTCAACAAGATTTTTTACGAAGTCCTAAAAACATCTAGCGAGAAAATTGACTTTATTGAGTAGCAATGGAATTTACAAATGTGCAAGGAAGAAGAAAACTGAGAAAAATTCCTTCCTGGTTGTCCTTATACTCTCAAAAGTCAAAACTTAGTATGCTGTATTTTTCAAGCGTCATTCATCCTCGCGGAAAAGCTTTGAAGTAAGCGAAGATACCAACTAGAGGAGCGTTTATGTATGTAGTTGGCTCCAAATGTGCAGGATCATACCGAGAATCATTAAACGAGTCATTTTGAAACGGCCCTCCGACCACCGCCCCGGTTAGAATATTCATATTAGGTTTTGCGCTTTTGAAAAATGTATCTCCCCCTCTACACCCAAACGGCTGCGGATGTTGAAATATTGAAGGCATCACCGACCCTCGGTGATGAATCTGTTGCGGGTACTTATTCCCGTATCCCACCATATACGACATGCCTAGCGGATTTTGCCCCAATATATAGTCCGCCTACATTTCAACAAATAAATTTCTAGTCAGTTGCACAAACAAGGTGAAATGATCATTTAGAAGTTACCATAAATCCCAAAAATATATATATATTAAAACAATATAACGAGAATTCACCTGGCTTTTGACAAGACTAATAAGTCGTGCTGGTGTTGCAACCACATTACCACCGCAATTGACCACTCTGTTATTTGCCTGCAATGAACGAGCATAGGCAAGTAGAAGAAACCCTATAGCTGATGCATGCTGCAAATTGGCTCCTCCTGGCTTGAACATAAGCCCACCTGCCAATTTTTGTGGTTGAATTACCTTTGTTTTATTATGTAATTAATTATATATGCACGCATATATACAAATCAACCTTCAATTGTGTACATACCTGGGGAATATGAGACGGATTTAGTTGGGGATTCAGGCAATACGCTGCATATGAATCCGTCAGAAAATTGAACAAAGGGATAACTTTCCTTTGGGGTTTTCATCACAAGCTCTGAAAACAGTACCACGATTCCAGCATGCTTTGCATCCCATCCAAATTCAGTAAAAGTGCCCCCATTACTCACTGCCTCACCGCCAAAGTTCCTCAAAACCGGTACAGCCAATTTCCCCATGTTTGCCTTAACATAATTTCCATAATAGTCATTACTCGTCGCTTTGTATATCCATGCTGCTGCCCATGCCAATTCATCCTGTAATTTAAGACAAAGCCGTAGTCAATTGATTTATACAATATTTTACACTATAAAGTACTCCCTTTATTTTTTTTTTACTTTTATCGTCAATACAATAGCAGTGAAATTTGACCAAAAATTAACTTAAATATAATCATCTCAATGAAATTTCAAAATTGTTACTGATAATTTTTTTAAGAATTTCTTTGGGATCAGAGTACATTAAAGTTTGGTCAAAATTTATTGACAGAATAAAAAATAAAATGAGAATATCTTTTTTTGGACGGAGAGTAGCAAGAGTTACTGGAATAATTGTTATTAGATCTACATCGTATATACCTGGTAACCATTGAAATCGCAATAAAATGGACAAACCAAACTGCCAACGCTATTATTATATGATCCTTGATACATAAACGCGAAATCAAATAGCTGCAAATATGAAGACACGAGTCGATTAAAAAATTAACCACAAAAAAGTGTTGAATATGATATATACATTTAAAAAGTGAGATGGAGGAGGCTGATTACATGAGTAGCCCTATGAATGAGCCATCTTGAATATGAATTATCGCGATTCCTAAAAGCAATAGAAGCGGCTGCCAATGCAGCTGCCATTTCAGCTGAAACCTCAGAACCAGGATGATTCCTATCAATTGAAATGGATGTTCTAGGGGTGTCCATATCTTCGGGTCTCTCCCAACAAGTGTGATCTTTCCAAGGGTCACCCACTCCTACAAATATTGTGTCCCCACCTCCGTTTGAGCACAGAAGGAGGTAATCCGTTGCCCATTTAATTGCTTCTAAAGCGTGATTCAAGTCGTCCCCCATGTGCTCTCCAAAATCAATCACACTCCACGCTAACATTGTTGTTGTGAACGCCATTGGGAAGTTGTACTTGACATTGTCACCAGCATCGTAGTACCCTCCAACTAAATTCACCTGACATGAATTAGTTGTTGAGATCAGTTAATTGCAACATATTAATTTTACTTTATTCTTTAGAAAGATGAAACTATTATTGAGAAAAAAAAACTGAGTTATTAAAACTAATGGAGTATGTATAAATTTTATTAAAAAACATGCAATGCACGAGTGTTAATCTAAGTATATGTATATACGTATATACTTACACCACGATCACTGCCATCATGGACAGCGGAATGGCTGCGCCACTTGATTCTTTGGCTCGAAGGCAACCAACCGGAACGTTGACCTTCAAAGAAGAGAAGGCTCTTTGATAAAGCATCCCAATAATTTTTTTCCGCTGCAACGCTTCCCACCACCACCATCATACAACAGACCAATGTCATTGCCACCACCGTCATTGCTACACTATATGTGATCTTAACTTGCTCTCTTTTGCACTAATTTGTTTCGCTTTTGGGTTATTTTTTCTTTAGTATTTGAAGGGTATTTATACATGTTTCTCTATTCTTTATTGGGTAGGAAATGTAATTCGTTCAACGAACCTGCTTTTCTAGATTTCTTGCATTAGATTTTTTTTTATCCATTTCTTTATCATGATAAGTTTTGTGTAACTGTACTAATTTCGATATTATTGTTATAAGATTATATTGGTTCCACAGAACAGCAATTTCCTACCCCCATTGTCCTTAAAAAGGATAGTCTCACTTGATTTTTGATTGTCAGCACATGTGATCTTTGACAAAATATTAATGACATTTTAATCGTTTTAGTAAATTTCAAAAAATTATTTTGGTAAATAATTTGTTATTGATAAAGTATTTAATGTTGTATATAAAACAATATTTAAAAATATCACTAAGATAGTTAAATTGTTATTAATATTCATTAATATTTAGTTAAATTTTTTTGTGTTGACCATTAAAAATCAAATGATATTAAAAATTAAATGAGATTATCTCTTCATTCTTCAAAGCGTGGAGAGTATGTTGAATAGAGTTACTCTCTTTCCGAAAACGTTTTTTATGTTTCATGCATTTTCACTTCAAGACGTCAACTCTATTTTGGTACTATAGATTTGAACTTTTATGTATATTGATGTTGTCCTACCATAAATACTGGCACGAGATTATAAAGAGAGAGCTTCGTCTATCGATGAACAGCGGATTGACGGAGCTCTTGGCATTGCTTTGTTTTTCTCTCCTTTCCTATCAGCGAGTTCCGACCCTTTTGTTCGAAATTTATTCGTTCGTACCGAACGTCATTAAATAAGTGTCCAAATTTTATTTTAAGGACATAACTTTTTTACAGTTTGGTGGCAAAATTCATATATAATCTTGTAATCCATTTTACAAACATTTAGTTTTTGCAAGTACAAAGAGACCGGTGAAAAATTTCGAAAAAAAAAACATTTAGGAACAATGTTATTATCAAAATGAACACTCATTTTGGGACAAATATTTTCTGAAAATGGACGCTCATTTAGGGACAGGGGGAGTAGTACAATAATAGTTTGACCAGGGTTGAATGACCTAAATGTGCAATGTGCTTTTGCATTTTTTACAATTAATGCTATGTACTCGTTAGTGACATCTTAACGCAATGTACTTTCTACTAATTTTTTAAATAATGCAACTGACCCGTACCAAAGTTCAAGGTTAACAGTACCGGAAAGATATCATATAATACGTTTCACAGTAATAAAGTGCGTTTTTCTAGGGTCAGATTGATAACGAGCGTAAACACAAACACTAAACATAATATCGGGCCTACTAGCAGTAAGATAAAGGAGTGAGCCAATCATACCTCGATAGAGCGTTTGATCAAATCTTCTACCTTTTAAATCTTTGTCGAGTTTGTTGCCGGTAGCCATTGGAGTGTCGTATGATTTAGCATTCTCAAGTCCAAACTTCTTGATTAAATCCTTTGTGTATTTGGCTTGATTGATAAAGATGCCTTCATTCATTTGCTTGATTTGGAGCCCGAGGAAGAATGTGAGTTCTCCCATCATGCTCATTTCAAACTTGCTCTTCATTAGTTTCTCAAAGCGGTTACACAGCAATTCATTATTAGAACCAAATATAATATCATCAACGTAAATTTGAACAAGTAATTTGTGACCATTACATTTGGCAATGAAAAGAGTAGTATCGATTTTACCGTGAGTGAAGCCTTTCTCAATGAGAAACTTGGATAGTGTATCATACCATTCTCTTGGCGTTTGCTTGAGCCCATACAAAGCTTTCTGGAGTTTGTATACATGATGTGGAAATTGTGAATCTTCAAACCCAGGTTGTTGAGCTACGTAGACTTGTTCTAGGAGTTCACCATTTAGAAACGCGCTCTTTACATCCATTTGATATAACTTGAAGTTCTTGTGAGCGGCGTAAGCTTGAAAGAGTCTTATAGCTTCAAGTCTTGCTACGGGCGCAAAAGTTTCATCGTAGTCGATTCCTTCTTCTTGCCTATACCCTTGTGTAACCAACCTTGCTTTGTTTCTTGTGATGATTCCATTCTCGTCCATCATGTTTCTGAACACCCATTTCGTACCAATCAAGCCATGATCATTTGGTCTTGGAACAAGAGTCCAAACTTTACATCGTTCAAATTGATTGAGTTTTTCTTACATTGCAACAACCCAATTCGGATCTTAGAGCGCTTCATCAGCCTTCTTCGGTTCAATTTGAGAGATAAATGCAGTGTAAGCATCAAAGTTAGTAGCTCTCCTTGTACGAACACCATTATGAAGATCACCAATGATGTTATTGATTGGGTGACCTCTAACTTCATGAATTTTAGGAGGTAAGTTAGGTTGGGTTGTAGTAACTTGAAGGTCTTCAATTGGAACATCTTTACCAGCTTCAAAATTATCAAAATTAGGGGGGTTGAACTGGTTCAGCATTGAAAATGGTAGTAACACCAGGCACAATATTTGAGTGGGGCGCAGGAGTGAATACAGGCGCATAGTACGGTGCAGCTGAATCTTCACTCGGTGCGCTATCATCGAAGTTCAGCTTAACTGATGTAGATGGATTTCCTTGAGTTGATGCATTCTGATCTTGTGTAGGCGCAACATGAATAGGAGCACCTGTCTCATTAAACTCAACAGAATCATTAACAACATTTGGAGCCAAATGTGGCTCAAGGAGAGAATGTTCATCAAATGTAACATGTACAGATTCAACTATCACTAATGTAGATCTATTGAAAATGCGAAAAGATTTAGAGTGCTTGGCATACCCAACAAAAATACCTTCGTCGGCTTTGGCATCGAATTTACCTCTATGTTCGTTTCCATTGTAGAGGATATAACATTTGCAACCAAAGATTTTGAAGAATGCAATGTTGGGAGTTCTACCATGCTAAAGTTCATGCGGGGTCTTGTTGTGAAGTTTGTTGATGAGGGAACAATTTTGAGTAAAACATGCGGTATTGACAGCTTCTTCCCAAAAGTACTTCGGTAGTTTGGCTTCAGCTATCATTGTATTTCCCTTTAATCAACGTCCTATTTTTCCTTTCCACCACACCATTTTGTTATGGAACACCAGCTGTTGAAAAGTTGTGATCTATCCCATGATCGTCGCAGTATCGAGCAACACTGTTGTTCTTGAATTCTGTTCCATTGTCGGATCGAACACTAACAATGTCATCTTCTTTTTGGGTTTGGAGCAGTCTGAATAAGGTGGTTAGAATGTCATAACAATTGTCCTTTGTAATCATCATTTCCACCCACGTGTATCTTGAATAATCATCCACCTGTAGACACCCCGCCTTGGACCGCTCACCCCGATTGCACATTTGATCTTGTGTTTCTCCCTATTTTAAGTGTTTCTCGTTAGTTTCTGTCACTTCCGTTAAGTTCCTGACTGACTTCGTTAAGTCTAGGGGCTAAACTGAATGACAGGGCTGACTTTCTGGTCCATTCTGTCAAAATTGCCTTCTCTGAGTCGCGCGCCTCCGACAGGAGGAGCCAGGCGCGCGCGCCTCCCGCCCCCAAAGCAGGAAGCGCGCGCCTCTGGGCGTCAGTAACAGATTTTTGGCCAGGATTCTCTCCCTTGCTCAATTTACAGGATTTTGCCCGGGAAGGATTTCTTGGTGACTGAGTTTTGGCACCAAAAACACCCCTCTTTCACCTATAAAAACATCTCTTTACCTCCATTTTCAAGGATCGAAAACTTAGACCAAAGATTGAACTTACAAAAACTATACAAAAAATCACTTTCTAAAGGTTCTCCAAGGATCTCATCAAGCAACATTTGAAGTTCTTCAAATTGTAGGTAAAAGTCCATCTTTTCCTTTCTTTTCTACTTCATCTCCTCTCTCTTTTTTACTTTAATCAAATGTGCAATCACCCAAATCATTTTGGGACATGACTCTAATGATCACCTCATCTCATTGAGGTTGGTTAAGAGGTTATCTCCTACATTCCAAATCATATTTTAAACCCCCCTTTTTATGACTTAAAGAAGAAGAAGAAGAACATTTTCATTCATGTAGATTTTGATCAAGCAAGACCAACTTAAGTTGGGCGAGATGGGTGTTTCGGTACTTCCCATCTCGTAATCTAACCCCCGAACCTCAAAACAAAGAATCTCTGTTTTCGTAATCAAACTTAGGCTATAATCAATAGGTTTTTCTTATGTTCCTCAAAACATAGGTGGCGACTCTAAAACAAGTTAGACATCCTGGGGTAACATCACGCGCTCGAGCCTAAAGCCGTGGTTCTCCCCCCGGGGTATCTACACCACCACAACGAGAGTATATTTGTTTCCTCTAACACTTGCAGAGGTGACTGGTCCAAATAGATCAATGTGCAGCAGTTGCAAACATCTAGTCATTGAGGGATTTATCTTGCTGGAGAAAGACTGCTTCAGTTGTTTGCCAAGTTTACACGCGGCGCACTTCTTGTCATGATGATCAGCAACCTTGGGAAGTCCTTTAACAAGATTATTCCTGCTGAGTTTAGATAGATACTTGAAGTTCAAGTGACTTAAGTGCTTGTGCCACAGCCAACTATTTTTGCTCACACTTTTAGCTACAAAACAAAGATTAATACTAGAGTTCATACTTTGGAAATCAATAATGAAAATATTTATCTTACGATATCCCGTGAGTAATGTAGCTCCAGTTTTGCCATTCTTGATAAGACATTGCATTGAAGTAAAATGGCATTCTAATCCTTTGTCGCAGAATTGAGATATGGATAATAAATTGTGCTTGAGTCCTTCAACAAGAGAAACTCTTTCAATGCACACTTTGTCTTTCTTGAGCTTTCCATATGCTACAACTTGACCTTTTTATTATCACCAAATGTTACTGAGGGACCTCTTTCTTTTTGGACATCTTCTAGTAAGGATTCATCTCCAGTCATGTGTCGTGAACACCCACTATCGAGAATCTATTCATACGTTCTAGCTTTTGAAGATCCATCCATGAAACAAAGAACCTGAAATATAAACATTTAAAGCAGGTCCCCTTTATTCCTTTGGGTCCTAGATTTAGCAACTCTTGACAACCCACTCTTGCTTGACCTTAGGATTTTTACGTCCTTTGGCATTGGGAGTGAATCGCAAAAGGCATTCCATGGCCTTATGTCCTGAACAATCACAAATTAAACAATGATGAAAGCCACTAATCACGTGAGTTTTTACAAACTCTTTACTTTTCTTTGGGATAGCATTCTTCTGATGAGCCAGCCTTAACAAAATCCTTATTTTGAAATTTTGGGGCGCTATTTCTTGGAGGGCGCATAGGGCTAGGAGGTGCACAGCGATGAGGCGCGTGGCTCCTAAGCGCATAATGAGCACTCAGAGAAGGAGCGCGCCTTGTTTCAAGAATGATTTTGCTAGAGGATGATGCATCTGTAGCTAATTCTTTCCCTTTAGCTTTCCCAAATTGCTTCGTTGGGTAGACATAATGGAATGTTTGTCTCTTGACTTTTTCTTGTCCTTTACCCATTGAATTAGAATGTTTTTCCTTGGGAATTTCATGAGTTTGCTGAGGTGTAAATTCACTGTCTCTTTCAGCACAGACATCACACTTAAAGTTGTCACTAGTTGATGAGAATTCCAAGCCACTTTTATCACCACTGGATTTTTGGGACTCAAACATACCGTCCATAGTGACACGAGAATTGGACCACTCATTTGTAATCTTTTTAAGATCATTAATTTGAATGACCAATTCATCATTTTGAACTTTTAAGAAGGGAGTTCTGTTCTGTTAGATAGGTGTTTTTAACAGTAAGAGGAGTCATGCTCTTTATCTGCTCCTTAAGGAGGGTGAGTTCAGATTTAAGTAGAGATTTCTCGGTCTTAAGCTGGGAAATTTCATCACATGATAGTGCTAAAGCTTTCTTCATATCACTAAATCAACCGATTACCTTTTCAGCCTCTTTGAATAACTTTTCTTTCTTTACAATGTCCTCATCATGAGTGATTACAGGCATTGGTTCAACTTGTGGTTTGATGTAGTTGCCTTTTCTGAGCTTGCTTCTTGCGCTCAGATCACATCAGGAGAATAATAAGACACCATCGCTTTGAGCCGGAGTGAGGAATCCTTGTTCAACGAAGCTCGCTGATGGTTGGTCCTTTCTTCTTTTTCACCTCTTGAAAACCTGGAGATTTCTTGATTGGTTTATTCAAGGCATTCATATCAGGAATATCCTTTGAGTAGTCATCATCGGAATCATAAACTTCAACTTCATCATCTTTTGCCACCAAACAAACGAGTCCATTATTAGAATCTTCATCGCTCCCTTCTGAGTCTGTTTCAATCCAAGTGTTCTGGTCATTTGCTGGTGATTCTTCTTTAGCAACCATTCCCTTGTGACGAGTGAATTTGGGAGTATGGCTGCTCTTCTTCTGCATGTACTCAAATTTGGGAATTGGGTAGCTTGAAGCAAAGTGTCCTGGTTTCCTGCAATTAAAACAAACAAGGTCTTCTTTTCTTTTTGAATCACTGCTCCTCGTGAACTTTGGAGGAGCTCTGCTTGTAGATCCTTGAGCTTTGTTGAATGAGCCGGGTTTTGAGAATTTTCTGAACTTCTGGAATCTCTTCACAAATAAAGCGAAGTCTTCATCATCCATATCTAATAGCTCAGAAGTGGAAATTTTGGGATTGGAACTTTTCTCTTCCGGCGCAGGCGCTTCCTCTCTATGCGCCACCATTGCAATAGATTTTGATTTTCCTTCAGTTTCACTAATGCGTTGGAGTTTGAGCTCATAAACCTTAAGATTTGCATAAAGGTTTCTTAGTGTCCATACATCTAAAGTTCCAGCGTCTTCAAGGGCGCTAGATTTATGGAGGTATCTAGATCCAAAAGCAGCAAGGAAATTAACATTTAATTCCTTATTAGAAAACTTCTTTTCAAGTGAAATACACAGATTGATAATTTCATAATAGCGTTCATAAGTCTGTCGTAATGATTCACCGGGGAGTTGAGAGAAATTGTTGAATCTCTTTTGTACTTAATATCACTTGTTTTCTTTGCAAACCGTATCTCTTTCTATATGCTCTTCAATAGCATCCCATAACTCATTGGCGGTAGCACAATGCATGACTTGTTGTTTCATAGCCGTGCTTAGAGTGCTTAGGAGAATGTTTCTTGCTTTGCCAACATTTGCAACTCTTCTTGTTTCTTCTTCATTCCATTCTTCCTTTGGTTTCTTGATGGTTGGTTGAGAAGCGTTGGTGCGCGGATTTGGATTCGCTTTCATTGGGATGTAAGTTCCATAAACCACGGTGTCATAAAGCCTTTCATTGATTGAGTTGATATGAGTCAAGATGCTGAATTTCCACACGTCAAAATGATCTTCATCAAAGACTGGAACGTGAGTGTAGTTTGCAGTTGCCATAGGTTTCGAGCTTGACATTTCGAATCGGCACCCAAGCTATTAAGCTTGAAAAACAAAAAATGTTTTATAAAGGTGTTAGCTCGTCCCAAAGGGGCAACAAGGGTATAAAAATAGCTAGAGGGGGGTAAATAGCTGTTTTGAAATTCTTGTTGCCCCTTTGGGACCAACACCTTATGTCCCAAGGCTACCCTGTCTAGTCTTCGAAAGCTTCTGAATCTCACACCTACCATTACATCAGGCCCCGGTCTCCTTAGCACATGTCTGAGTCTTACCCAAGCTAAACCCTAGCACTCTAGTATAGTCTCACTTAAGCCTAGGTCTAACATATCGAGCCTACCCAGCCTTGAGGTATCAAGCTCACCTTCCCCAAACTATAACACTGTTAGACCTCAAACCTGCTTAGTCTAAACCAAGACCAACCTTCAAACACTTCCGGTCTCCGAACCTTAGCCTCAAGCCTAGGAAGTCGGATTCTCTCAAAACCCTAGCCTCAAGCCTAGGAAGTCGTATTCTCTCCCAACCCTAGCCTCATTCCTAGGAAGTCATATTCTCTAAAACCCTAGCATCAAGCCTAGGAAGTCGTATTCTCTCTAAACCCTAGCCTCAATCCTAGGAAGTCGAATTCTCTCTAAACCCTAGCCTCAAGCCTAGGAAGCCACATCCTCCTTACTAAACCCTAGCATCGAGCCTAGGATTCAATATTCCCTTCAAACCCTAGTCCTAGACCTAGGAAATTCCTACACCTTAGTCATAGAATATAGGAAGCTTAAAATCCCTAGTCTTAAACCCTAGCCCAAAGCCTAGGTTACAACGTTTGTTTCCAATCCATAGTCACTAATCCCAGAAAATGGTGGCATCAATCTTAGCAATCCCTAGTCTCAATCCTAGAACCCCAGTCTCAATCCTAGAAGACACAACCTTTCCAACTCCCAGCCTTAACACCTTTACAACCTCTAAACCTACCACAACTCCGAACCCTAGCCTTGAAGCCTACGATATTTCTAAACCCTAGTCTTGAAATCTAGGAAATTCACGATCATTAACCTTAATATTTTGAAGACATAGCCTTGAGCCTAGGATACAATAACCTCCTCATGCTTAATGAACTCCAATCCCTAGCCCGTAAACGTAGGAAACCCACGTTATCTCCAAGACATAATCTCAAGCCTAAGAAACCATAACATCTTTGGTATCCCTATCTCAAGACTAAGAGATCACCATCTTTCTTATCCCCTTTCCTTTAAAACATTAGGTCCTACCCCTAGGCAACCAAGAAAAATTTCCCTTACCTAATGCCTTGGTCTCAATGGCTCGTAGCCTCATATTATGCATTCCCTCCTAATTTAGGATATGTAGAACCCAGACACTATGATTTCCATGATTGTCCTTGCTGATAAGATATTAGCGACTCCCCGAGAGTCCATCACCTTTTGTAACTCCCTAAGAGTCTGTCACCTTTATTTCTACCTCAAGAGTCCGTCACCTTTATGACTCCCTAAGAGCTCATCACTTTTGTGACTCCCTGAGGGTCCATCATCCTTGTGATTCCCCAAGAGTCTGTTGTCCTTGAAAACATATTAATTAATATCCTTCGGCTCGAAAAGCCTCCAATTTTTTCCAAAATTTATCCTTTGGCTCGGGAGGCCTCCAAATATTTCCATAAATTGATTATATTTGGCTCGAAAGGCCTCCAAATATTTCCATTAACACATTACCTTTGGTTTAGGAAACCTCCCAATATTCCTAAATTGTCACCTTTTCATCGCGATTACATAGGCTTTAGCATCTTCATATCGCGTATGTACTAACATTTACTAATTTCTAACGCGGTTACATAGGCTTTAGCGTCTTCATATCGCGTATGTACTAATATTTACTAATTTCTAACGCGGTTACATAGGCTTTAGCATCTTTATATCGCGTATGTACTAACATTTACTAATTTCTAACGCGTTTACATAGGCTTTAGTGTCTTCATATCGCGTATGTTCTAACATTTACTTATTTCTATCGCGATTACTTAGTCTTTAGCGTCTTCATATCACGTACATTCTAACATTTATTTATTTATATTTGTGATTGTGTACGTTCTAGTTCTATCGCAATTACATAGGCTTTAGCGTCTTCATAACGCGTACGTTCTAGTATTTACTTGTTTCTATATCACGTACGTTCTAGTTCCTATATCGCGATTACTTAGGCTTTAGCATCTTCATATCGCGTATTATCCAAGAAGCATCAGGATTACTTAGGCTATAGCGTCTTCATATCTCGTACATTCCAACTTTGCTGCGATTACTGAAGCCCGACCGTTTCTATATTGCGTGCACCCAGACATTTGCTTTGTACCCTCGTGATTACTGAGATCCATATCTATATCATGTATGTTCTAGATCCATCGTGGTTACTTAGACCTTTCCATCATCATATCACATACGTTCCGGCATTTTTTATCTTATCTTGAGATTACTCAGACCCGACCGTCTTCATATCTCTCACCATCCTTGTTCGTATCTCCGAACTACGACCAGATTGATTCATCCAAGGATACGTAGGAATCCTAAGAATGTTCACCCACCCGGTCGACTTGGTCATTGCTCACCCCTGCAGACGATGCCTTATAACGTAAGGTTATCCCGAGCGGAAGGCATTGCTCCCCATCAGAGGACGATCGTTCACAATTTCCCTAGTAGAGATGAACTACGCCTGGCTTGATTCGTCCGCAGATACGTAGGTTTCCTGCAAAGGTTCATCCATCCTACCATTATCTTTCCTTTGTTTCTGGAACTCATGTTTCATAACAAATCCTTCTTTTCTATTTCCGACCCTCCATTGCCTTGCAAGAAGCATCGCCGAGGGGTTACTGTTAGTACCCGATCATAAAATGAGTTAATTAGGGCATTCCTAAATATACAAGGACTTTATAGGAATTAGAAACCTTGCATAGACTTTTCCCATATTCTCAAAATATAGCTCAATATTCTAGAATATTCAAAAAATAACCAAAATAGGGTTTCCATAAACCAAATCAAACCCTAACTTGAAAATCATGTCAGCCAGAAACCTTGGCCACGCGGTCACTTTCGCCTCTAGCCACGCGGCCACTTTTACCCTTGGCCAGGCGGCCACTTCCGCCTCGGTTGATCTCAGCCATCAGATCTCTGCGCCAGTTTCCTATATAAAGGTCCCCCCTAGCCTCATTATTAAGGATCCCGATTCCAGAGTTCCAGGCATCGTTTCTAAGAGCTCTCAAGCCTCCCAAGTGACGAATTTACTCCCAAATCAAGTCTTTCAAGCATCCAAGAACATCCTCAAAGTTCCTAAGAAGATCCAAGATTAATTCTTGCCAACATAGGTAAGTTTTCTAACCTTCTTAGTGATATTCTTGCCATGTTCTTAATTAAGATCCATAATATTCATGTTCATAACATGTTTATTCATAACTTCTTCATAATATTCATATATTCATAACATGTTCTTCACATGTTCTTCATTTTCTTAGATTAAAACCTTATTTATGCTAGATTTAGGGTTTCTATCTTCATGATTAATATGTTATTTCATAGTCGATGATGATCTAGGGTTCATCAACCCGAACATGATCTAGGAACTACTTCTAAACCCTAATCTTTAGGTAAATCTCCCCATGATTATGCATGATCCCGTTTCTTCTGCCTATTCTAAATTCTTCTCAAACTACGCTGACCTGAGCTTCTCACATTGAGAAGAACGTAGGCAATCTTCGAATCCGGTCTCAAAACACTACACACCACCTACACCCCATCATGATAGAAAGTCCGATCATTCGGGCGATAGGAGTGATAACGCGTAATATTCTTCTCTTATCGTAATTTGTACCTGTTGGATAGTATGCCCTAGGCCCTTGAGAAAGGCCTATGCGTTACATCATAGCTTCATTGTTATGGAGATAACAAACCCGATTATTATATCTTTTGCATATTTATTATAATAATCATTGTCCCTAGCACTTATGAAGGGCTAGTATGAGTTTAATGGATAATCATATGATGATTAAGGTGCATAGGATGCAGATTAAACCTGTGGGTACTTGTTGGAGAACAAGGTATTGGATAGACCCGTTATGAGATTATGTCAAGGTCAAATGTCATAATTAAATCTCATAATAGTCATACCATTTGAATCCTTAGACCTGAGATTATCATGGTCTTCCACATGATGAACATTATGTTTGACTGTTGGGTTTCAGAGTAACATGCGCAGCGGAAAATAACATTTAAAATTTAATAGAAACCCAAAACCATATATCCATTCATATGATTATATCAAATACATACAAAATGAATACTAGAAAACTAACCCTTGATGCCTTTGATTTTAGCCTTTGATCTTGGTGGAGAAATCGAAGCTTGATCACGAACAAGTAAGAACACGAACTTTGAAGATGATGAGCTTCACCCTCTAGCGGTATCCACACCTCGAACGAATATCAAGAGCACTTGATTTTGGTTTCTTGACCAAATCAAGAAACACGTTTTCTCAATTATATTTTGACTATATGGAATATTATTGTGTTTGTTCTTGTTCTTCAATCTAGGGATTTCTTAGAACAAGAAATAACTCTCAAAAACTCTTTGGAGGATTGCAAAAACACATAGGGTTTTTCTGGCCGAATTAGGGCTGTTTATATACAAGTTAGACCTATTCCAAATAGGTAACTTATGTCTAAACCCGCAAGAAAACGGATTAAGGAAGTTTCCTGCCGAAACCGACTGGTCCGGCCGGGTATGGCAAGTGGTCCGACCGGACCATGCCAGGTCCGCCCGGGTCCTTCTAACTAGATACAAGTTCGCATTCCATTTAGATTATGTCACAATCCTTTTGTCCACGATGTCATTGAACACAAGTCATGGTCAACAAGTTAACTTGTCTTTGTTCAATACTTTCTCGATTCTGAATATGTTGATAATCCAAATGACATTGATCCAATCAATTCATTTGAGTCCGGCCGAACATTTTCATCAACATCATTCCATCGAGAGGCCCAAGCTTGACATCTCTCCGAAGAGGGACAAATCCATTTAGCTTATTATTCTTCCCTACATGAATCCGATTATGCCAATCATACCCTTTATAACTACTCGGTTAAAGGTAGCGTTTGAATATGTCAAACATAATGTTCATCAAGTGGAAGACCATAATAACTTCATGTCTAAGGATTCAAATGACACAACTAATATAAGATATATGTATGACATTGACCATGACATAAATCTCATAGAGCGGGTCATGTCCAGTACTAAACAAGTACACATAAATCTAACATGATCATCCCATGATCATTTAGCCTTTAAACTAATACCAAACAAGTACTAGGGACAGGGATTATTATAAGTAAACATAAAGAACAATAATAATCAAAACATCTCTTTATTAATATGAAATAAGTGATAACAATTACAACGTTTATTAAACGTGCTTAGGGCACCAACACCAACAATCTCCCAGTTGCCCTAGGCCCAATCTCCCATGTATCTAATACCCATGGACCTAACATGACCATCATGTTTAGCTTGTGTAAGTCCCTTTGTTAGCGGGTCCGCGACATTGTCATCAGTAGGTACTCTGCATATATTCCCGTCTCCCCTATCAACGATCTCTCGAATGATATGAAAACGCCTAAGTATGTGTTTGGATTTCTGATGTACTCTTGGTTCCTTTGCTTGAGCAATAGAACCATTATTATCACAATAAAGGTCTATTGGATTAGCAATACTAGGAACCACTTCAAGTTCAGTGATGAACTTCTTAATCCAAACAGCTTCCTTTGCAGCATCCGATGCAGCAATATACTCAGCTTCCGTTGTATAATCAGTGGTTGTACTTTGCTTGGAACTCTTCCAGCTTATAGCTCCACCATTTAACATAAACACAAAACCCGATTACGATCGACTGTCATCTCTGTCGGTTTAGAAGCTTGCATCCGTGTAAGCATTTACAACGAGATCATCTTCCATTCCTCCATAGACCAAAAACAAATCTTTAGTCCTTCTCAAGTACTTAAGAATCACTTTTACAGCCATCCAGTAATTTTCACCGGGGTTGGATTGGTATCTACTTGTCATGCTCAAAGCATAAGATACATCTGGCCTAGTACATATCGTGGCATACATGATGGACCCAATTGCCGAAGCATATGGAACATCATTCATTTTCTCACGCTCATCTTTTGTCTTAGGACATTGAGTCTTTCTTAGAGAAACTCCATGTAACACTGGCAAGGTTCCTCTCTTAGAATTTTCCATGCGGAATCTTCTAATGACCTTGTCAATGTATGTACTTTGGCTTAAACCAATTAGCTTCCTTGATCTATCTCTGTAGATCTTAATGCCAAGTACATATGCGGCTTCACCCATATCTTTCATTGCGAAGCACTTTGCTAACCAAGTCTTTACAGACTGAAGTATAGGAATGTCGTTTCCAATGAATAATATGTCATCCACATATAAAATAAGGAATAGCACTATGCTCCCACTAATCTTCTTGTATATACAAGGTTCATTTTCGTTTTTGATGAAGCCAAACTCTTTGACTGATTCATCAAAACAGAGATTCCAACTCCTAGAAGCTTGCTTCAATCCATAGATGGATCTCTGCAATTTTCATACCTTAGAATCTTGTTTAAAACCTTCTGGTTGTGTCATATACACATCCTCTTGTAGTTTTCCATTTAGGAAAGCAGTTTTGACATCCATTTGCCATATTTCATAGTCATGATATGCGGCAATGGCAAGCAAAATTCTTATAGACGTGATCATTGCTACGGGTGAAAAGGTTTCATCATAGTCAATACCATGAACTTGCCTATAACCTTTCGCTACAAGCCGAGCTTTGTAAGTATGGACCTTCCCATCCATGCCAGTCTTCTTCTTGAAGACCCATTTGCATCCTATGGTTTTTACACCTTCGGGCGCATCAATCAAGTTCCAAACATGATTGTCTTGCATGGATTGTAATTCGGATTCCATGGCTCCAAGCCACTTCTTCGAATCAGGAGAAGAAATTTCCTCTTGGTAGGTGGTCGGTTCATCATTATCAATGATCTCCACCTCATTACTATCCGTTACGAGAAACCCATATCTCTCGGGCTCAGATCGTAACCTACCTGATCTGCGATTTACTTGTGTATTCTGAACAGGTTCCACAACTCCTTGTGGTTCTTGTTCTTATTCCACTATCGGTTCAATGTCATTTTCTGGGTCTCGAATTTCTTCAAGATTTATTTTACTCCCACGGATGTCTTTGGAGGGAAATTGTTTCTCTAGAAAGACACCATTTCGGGCAACAAACACCTTGTTGTCCTCTCGGTTGTAAAAGTAATATCCTCTAATTTCCATAGGATATCCCACGAAAATACATTTATCAGACTTGTGTGCTAGCTTGTCGGAGACAAGTCTTTTGACAAAAGCTTCGCAACCCTAAATCCTCATGAAAGACAAACAAATTTTCTTTCCACTCCACATCTCATATGTAGTTTTTTTAACTGATTTAGTTGGAACACGATTCAGTGTGAAAGCAGCGCTTTCTAGGGCATAACCCCAAAAGGATAAAGGAAGATCAACTTGACTCATCATTAATCGAACCATGTCCAACAAAGTCTGTCGCGACCCCGGACCCCGCGGGCCGGAGACCGCGAGCTGGACGTCGACTTAAGACCAAAACTCAGAAATACTGAAGTTAAAAATTCCATTTATACCAACGGTAGGTGCGAATCCCAATAATCAGAGAAGTCTATCGAACAAGCTCGCAACATATCCTCCAAAATCTGAATAGCCCTCTCGGATTGACCATCGGTCTGAGGATGAAAAGCCGTACTGAATCGCAAATCTGTACCCAAAGCTTCCTGAAACGCCTTCCAGAATCTAGAAGTAAACCTCGGGTCTCGATCTGACACAATACTAACCGGAACCCCATGCAATCTAACGATCTCATCAATGTAAAGGGTCGCAAGCTTCTCCATCGAATATCTGATGTCAATAGGCAAGAAATGGGCACTCTTGGTCAATCTATCCACTATTACCCAAACACTGTCATACTTCCTACGGGTACGAGGTAGTCCCGTAACGAAATCCATAGTCACATGCTCCCATTTCCACTCGGGAATCTCTAACGGCTGAAGTAATCCCGCGGGTCTCTGATGCTCGGCTTTGACCTGCTGACAAGTTAAACACTTCGAAACGTACTCGGATATTTCCCTCTTCATATTAATCCACCAAAATTGTTGCTTCAAATCCTGATACATCTTCGTACTACCCGGATGAATAGTATACCTCGATTTGTGACCCTCATCTAAAACTTTCCTCTTTAATCTACCAATATCGGGTACGCACAAACGACTACGGAAAGTCAACACTCCCACCGGGCTAATAGAAAAATCCTCGAAGTTCTTTTCTTTCAGTTTACCCATTACTTTCACCAACTCGGGATCCTCTTTCTGAGCTTCCTTTATTCTCTGAATTAGGGTCGGAGATACCCTAATATTCGCAAAAATAGCCCCATGTCTCGATTCACGAGGAGACCAATCTCGAACATCCTCAAGCATTTTCCACTCACGGACCATCATCGAAGCCACATAAGATTTCCTACTAATCGCATCAGCTACCAGATTCGCCTTTCCCGGGTGATAAGAAATCGTACAATCGTAATCCTTCAACAATTCCATCCATCGGCGCTGCCTATTATTCAACTCTTTCTGGGATAAAAGGTACTTCAAACTCTTGTGATCGGTAAAAATCTCAAACTTCGCCCCGTACAGGTAGTGCTTCCACTTGTGCAACGCAAATACTATCGCAGCCAACTCCATATCATGAGTCGGGTAATTCTGTTCACTAGGGGTCAACTTTCTCGAAGCATAAGCAATCACCTTCCTGTTCTGCATCAAAACACAACCCAAACCCTCTTTCGAAGCATCACTGTAAATCACTAGGCCGTCGCTCCCATTAGGCAAAGTCAAGATCGGTATGGTAGTCAACCTCTTCTTCAATTCCTCGAAACTCTTGTCACACTTCTCGGTCCACACAAACGGGACATTCTTCCGGGTCAACTGAGTCATCGGAGTAGCAATCCTTGAAAACCCCTCAATAAATCTTCGGTAATAACCGGCTAAACCCAGAAAACTACGAATCTCGGTCACTGACTCGGGTCTCTTCCAATCCACTATGGCTTCAATCTTTGAAGGATCCACCGAAATCCCATCTTTAGAAATCACATGACCCAGAAATGACACCTTCTCGAGCCAAAATTCGCATTTACTGAACTTCGCAAATAATTTCTCCCTCGCAAGAACGGATAAAACTGTCCACAAGTGTTGCTCGTGCTCCTCTCTAGATTTAGAGTAGACGAGTATATCATCAATAAAGACCACCACGAACGAATCAAGATAGGGATAGAAAACTCGGTTCATCAAATCCATAAATACGGCCGGCGCGTTAGTCAACCCAAACGGCATAACCAAGAACTCATAATGACCATAACGGGTGCGAAAAGCAGTCTTCGAATATCCTCCGATCGAACCTTTAACTGATGGTACCCACTCCTCAAATCAAGCTTGGAAAACACAACGGACCCTTGAAGCCGATCAAATAAATCATCGATGTGCGGTAGAGGATACTTGTTCTTCACCATAACCTGATTCAACTTTCTGTAATCGAAGCACAATCTCAAGGAACCGTCTTTCTTCCGCACAAATAAAACCGGTGCTCCCCACGGGGAAACACTAGGGCGGATAAACCCTCGATCAAGCAACTCTTGCAACTGAACCTTTAGTTCCTTCAACTCTGCGGGAGCCAACCTATAAGGTGCTTTCGAAATTGGAGCCGTACCCGGCAAAAGGTCTATACAAAACTCAATCTCACGATCGGGAGGCATATTATACTCGGTAGAGAAAACATCGGGAAATTCCCGAACTACCCGAACACTATCAAAACTAGGGGATTCTTTCCTAGTATCAAGAACACTAGCAAAATACCCCTCACAACCACTATGCAATAATTTTCTCGCCTTCATATAAGAAATTAAGCGAACCTTTCTACTCAGAGGACTAGCCTCAAACACAAATTTAGGCACATCGGGAATAGAAAAAGTAACAGTTTTCTTACGGCAATCAACGGAAGCATGAAACTTGCTCAACCAATCCATACCCAAAATGACATCAAAGTCTTGGATAGGAAGAACTACCAAATCCGCACAAAGGACATGACCACAAATAACCACATCACAAGCACGAAAGACTCGATCAGAAATCAAGCATTCTCCTATAGGGGTCGACACCTCTAGCACGTACGGTAAAGACTCGAATGCAGCATTTAACATGGAAGCAAATTGCACAGAAATGTATGAATGAGATGATCCTGGATCTACTAACGCTCGTGCGCTCACATTAGACACAGAAACAATACCTCCAATAACAGAAGGATCATCGGTAGCTTGTTGTTGATTCATGGCAAATACCCTTCCTTGGACTTTGGGCTTACCAGCGGCATCCCTTTTCTGACCCAGATTAGTACCAACCCCTGACCCGGATGACTGACCTCTGTACCTCGTGCACTCTCTCGCAAAGTGCCCCATTTCACCACAATTGGTGCACTTGCCTTGCTTTTTCCAACACCTATCCTCCGAATGGCCTACCTTCTGACAAAAGGTACAAGGCTTCCTAATCTGAATCCCCGGAGTAGTACCCGGATTCCTCGGTGTGGTTTTCCCCTTAAACTGAGATGATGCTCCTGCGTTACCTCGGTTGTCGGAACGGTGTTGAGGTTGAGATTTAGCATGGCTTCCCGGTTTACTCGTATTCACAACTTCGGTCTTCCTTTTGTGCTCCCCAATATCTTGCTCTATAAGATAGGCACGGTCTACCGCATCCTGAAAGGTCACAATCCGTTGAGCAATAAGTTGAGTCCGGATGGAGGTCTTCAATCCCCGAATGAATCTCATAGCTTTTTGTTCCTCGGTCCTCACTAAATAGTCACAATATCGGGCTAATTCTATGAACTTAGCCGAGTATTGTGCTATAGACAACAAACCTTGCTCTAGGTTGAGTAGCTCGATCTCCTTTCGGTTTTGATCAACAACCGGAATGAAATGCTCCTTGAATTTGCGCACGAACAACTCCCACGCATAAACCGTGTGAGTGTCATCCCAACTAGCTTTGACACCTTTCCACCAATGCTCGGCGGCTCCCACAAGTTTGTAAGCCGCGAACCGGACCTTGTCCTCATCCGTGCACCCAAACACATCATAAATCTTCTCCATCGACTCAATCCACAACTCAGCTTTCCGAACATCGGGTTCCCCATTGAATTCAACCGGTTTCAACTTCAGAAATTGCTCCAATCCATAGCGGGGTGGTGCTTGTTCTACCCTCGGACCTTGATCATGTATGGCCTTCATGGCCGCCTCGAACATGCCATGAAACATGGCACGTGCTTCTTCCCTTGTGTCATTCTGATTCTGTGCCCCACTAGTACCTCCTCTGTTTCTTCTTCCAGACATTGCGAGTAATTACCTGCATAAGACATCAACCATTAATCACTCCGCATACTACTACCCTCCTAGGTCATACTAATCCACCTATACTTATACATAGAGCTAATGCCATAGCTCTGATAACAACTGTCGCGACCCCGGACCCCGCGGGCCCGAGACCGCGAGCTGGACGTCGACTTAATACCAAAACTCAGAAATACTGAAGTTAAAAATTCCATTTGATACCAAAAGGTGATGATCCAAAGTTTTACAAATCCAAGTTTGACAAAAACCAAATACATCTATCATAAACTTTCACAAGTTTATGCCCAACAAAATACAAATATACAATTCTTAATGACGTCATTAATTGGTACAACTATCCCAAAAAGGTTACACATTTATATAATGTAAACCAACCTATAACAACCTTCCCCAAAAGAATGTATCCACACTCGACGTCCTCTTTCTCGTGATCAGCGAGACTAATCCTTAGCACCTGGGGGGGGTTAAGGAAAAACAAAGATAAAATAAAGGGGGTGAGATAAATCTCAATAAGTTACTAATGCAACTACATGACATGCTATGATGCAATATACAATAATAAATCAGAGATAGCACATAGCAGTTATCACATAACAGATAGCAGCGGAAATAAACACATAACAAAGGATATAGCCAAGGTTTTCCAAACCGGTACATCCAAATAAAGGATCGCTGCGCAGCTTCAATAATCAACAAATCATCATCTTCATAATAGCATGAAAGCAGAAGAGAAATCCCCGGTACCGGAACAATATCCATAAAAGTGTCACAAAGGACAAGAGCCATGCCACAAAGTCATGCTCAGTAGCTAGATACATTCCCAAAGGAAGCTAACTTATCCCTTCCAAGGCCAATCTGGAAAAGGGGGTATAGAAGGGGGCAAAACAATGGTCAACATTATAATGGACATGGCTTTGCCATTATAATCTTTCCCATCGCCCGAACACACACAAAATACCAGCTGGTCTTTCAAATAACTTCTAAGTAATAAATACTAGCTTAAATAAACAACTTAAGGTTCCAAAGTAGGGAACCATACCAAGAAGTCACCAAGAAATTGAAATGAACCAACCACACACAATTAAAGTGTTCCAATAATCTCAATTAACACTTAATCAATTTCCATCACAAACTTCATCACAAAGGACCCAATTCTATCACTAGAGTGTACTACAATGTTCACTAAGGTCAACTAGAAGGACACCCAAGACTTAGACCAAAACGCATTCTTCAATCACACAAACCAACAAATGAAAACTTTCAGATGTTCTGTGCGGCCGCCCAATATGGTCTGTGCGGTCGCCCAAACAAGCCCTCAAACAAGAACAAAAGCTTTCAGATAGATGTGCGTTCGCCCAGACATTTTTGGGTGGTCGCCCAATCTTCTGGACTACTGGAATTCGGGAAGGAAGAAATGGGTTCTTCCATTTTCATACCAAAACACATTTCAACCAAAATCCAACCCTCTAACTAGCATACTAATGTACCAAAACAACTTATAAGTCCAAAAAGACTCATATAACAACCAAAATCAAGAATCAAACCCAACATTCATAAAATCACCATTTTTGACCAAAACTCAAATAAATTCCAAATAAATTCTAAACTCAACCAAACTTCAAATATAACACATCAAACATTATAAAAACATGATATGAACAATTTAACATCAAAATGGGGGAAAAGTAACTTACTTGGATTTTCTCAAAGTTGATGGATTTCAAATATTTTTGATTCTACGCGATCCTATCGACGATCTAAACACATTTCACGTTTTAAGAAATGAGAGATTATGAGAGGAAGAGGAAGAAAATGAAGAGAGAAGATAGAGAAGAGAAAAGTTACCCACAATGGAGAGAGAGAGAATTTGAGCTGGGAGAGAGGGATGGAGGTGGAGTGTGAGGATGAGGGAGGTGAGGGAAGGAGTAGGGAGGGAGTAGGGGAAATTATTCAAAATGTTACACTCGGGCCCCTCCCCCAACTACTAACACAATACTACACTAACCCAAATAACCCAAATAAAATGCTTAAGCATAAATATTATAACACATAAAATGCACACATAATTATTTAAATAAATAATAATCTAAATAAATAAACAAGCAAATAAATAAATAATAATTATTTATTACTAATAACATAGAGCCTATATTTCGGGTCGTGACAAAGTCGGATTCCTCCTCTCGGACACACCATTCCATTGTGGTGTTCCGGGTGGAGTCAATTGTGAAATTATTCCACAATTCTTTAGATGATCATTAAATTCATGGCTTAAGTATTCTCCACCTCGATCCGATCGAAGTGCTTTAATACTTTTGCCAAGTTGTTTTTCTACTTCATTTTGAAATATTCTAAATATCTCAAATACTTCACTTTTATGTTTCATTAGGTAAACATACCCAAATCTACTATAATCATCGGTGAAGGTTATGAAGTATTGAAATCCTCCCCTAGCATTGCTACTTAATGGTCCGCATACATCGGAATGTATCAACCCAAATAAGTCGCTTGCCCTTTCACCTACCTTGGTAAAAGGTGTCTTAGTCATTTTTCCAAGAAGACACGACTCGCAAGTATCATATGACTCGAGGTCACATGAACCCAAAAGGCCATCCCCATGGAGTTTTGAGATATGCTTCTCATTAATATGACCAAGACGTCAATGCCAAAAATAAGTATGATTTACATCATTAGGTTTAGATTTATTATTTATATGATAGACATTTTCATTATTTTCATTCTTGACATCCAAGACATAAAAGGCCATTAAATGAATTTGCAATACCATAAAGCACTTCATTTAAATAAATAGAAAATCTCTTATTGTCAATAAGAAACTTAAAACCTTCATTATCCAAACAAGAAATTGAAATAATATTTCTACTTATATCCGGTACATAATAGCAATTGTTCAAAACAAGTATTAAAACGGAAGGTAAAGTGACTTCATAAGTCCCTACGGCTAATGCAGCAACTCTTGCTCCATTCTCCACGCGTAGGTCCACTTAACCCTCTTTAAGCAGTTTCCTATTCTTTAATCCTGCACATTTAAACAAATGTGAGAACCACATCCGGTATCCAATACCCAAGAATCAGTGGTAGAAAGGAGAATATCTATCATATAGATACCTGAAGTCGACGTAGTCCCACTGCTCTTCTTCTTCTTTTGCTCTTCTTTAAAAGCCTTGTAATTACGTTTCCAATGACCAATTTCTTGACAATGGAAACAGATTGCATCCTTTTGTGAATCGGGTTTTGCCTCAGAAGCCTTAGCAACCTTTGCCTTGCTTATCTTGGGTTTGACAACTTTCTTACCCTTTCCTTTGGCACTAGCCTTCTTCCCATCATGAACCAAGAGCACAGGAGAACCTTTCTCCACAATCTTCATCTCCGCAGTTTTAAGCATACCATTCAACTCGGAGAGATTCTTATCCATTCCATACATGTTATAATTCATCACAAACTGATTATAACACTTAGGCAATGAATTAAGAATGAGATCCGTGGCTAGCTCCAATGGGATTGGATAGCCAAGTTTCTCAAGATGCTCTACATAACCTTTCATTTTAGGCATGTGAGGACTCACTTGTTGCCCTTCACTCATTTTACAAGAAGTGAATGCAACAATGGTCTTGTACCTCTCTTGCCTAGCTTGGTCTTGAAACATGGCTCTTAACTCCACGCCTATCTCATAGGCTTCCAAATGTTCCAAACTTTGTTGGAGTTTTGAGCACATAGTAGCAAGCATGAGACAACTTACATCTCTAGAATCATTATGATGTTTCTTGTAACTGTCTCTTTCTGACCTAGGGGCAGTGGCTTCGGGTTCAACGGGAAGAGGCCCATCGAGAATGTACGACTTATCTTCTTGCCTAAGAACTATTCTTAGGCTACGGATCCAATCCATAATGTCGCGGCCCCGAACCCCGCGGGCCCGAGATCGCGAGCTGGACGTCGACTTAAACAATAAACTCCAAAATAATGAAGATAAAAATTTCCTTTCATACCAAAAGATGATAACACAAAGTTTGAAACCCACTTGAACAACAAAGTAAAACTAGTATAAACTCCATAAGCTTATACGCCAAAGTTATAAAATATACAAATCCTAATGACGTCAATATTTGGTACAAATATCCCAAAAAGGTTACACATTTATATAATGTAAACCCACCAAAACAACTTGCCCCAAAAGCTCAACTCTCGCGACGTCCTGTCTCGTGATCAGCGAGTCTAATCCTTTCCACCTGGGGGGGGGGGGGGCTTAAGGAAAAACAAAGACGAAAGAAAAGGGGGTGAGATAAATCTCAATAAGTTACTAATGCAACTACATGACATGCTAAGAAGCAATAAGCAATAAACAATAATAAATCACATAGCACATAGCAATTGTCATTTAACAGATAGCAGCGGAAATAAACAAATAACAAAGGATATAGCCAAGGTTTTCCCAAACTGATATAACCAAATAAAGGTCGCTGCGCAGCTTCAATAATCAACAAATCATCATCTTCATAATAGCATGAAAGCTGAAGAGAAATCCCCGGTACCGGAACCAATAACAAAGTAATGTGCCACAAAGGGCGGGAGCCATGCCACAAATTCATGCTCCAAACGTCTCAACCAAGGCCAATCTGGAAGAGAAAATAAGGGCAAAACAATGGTCGACACCATAATGGACTTGGCCGGTGCCATCTGTCACGACCCGAAATCTAGGCTCTATTTTATTAGTAATTAAATGATTATTATTTAATTATTTTGCCTATTTATTTATTTAAATTATTATTATTTAAATATTTATGTGTGTAATTTATGTGTTATAATTTATGCCTACATTTTATTAGGGTCATTTGTGCTAGTGTAGAATTGTTGGGTCTTAGTTGTTAGTGGGGAGTTTTGAGTTGGGTAGTATTGAGGAGGGGGTCTTTGTGCAAATTTTTAAATTACTCCTACCCTCTCCCTACACCTCCTTCTCCCTCTTACACTCCATCTCCCTCACCCTACTCCCTCCCATTCTTCCTCCCAGCAGCAACTCTCTCTCTCTCTAGCCTTGTGGGTAAGTTTTCTTTCCCCTCCTTCTCTCTTCATTTACTCCATCTTCCTTTCATTATTATTCATTTCTTAAAACATGAACATTGTTTAGATCGTCGTTAGGATCGCGTAGACTCAAAAAGAATCGAATTCCGTCGACTTTCATTATTTTCAAGTAAGTTACTTTTCCCCATTTTAATGCTAAAATGTTCATATCATGTTTAGATAATGTTTGATGTGTTATATTTGAAGTTTGGTTGGGTTTTGAATTTATTGAGAATTTATTTTGAGTTTTGATCAAAAATGGTGAAATCTTGAATGTTGGGTTTGATTCTTGATTTTGGCTGTTAAATGTTGTTGTATGAGTCTTTTTAGACTTATTAGTTGTGTTGGTACATTAGTAAACTAGTTGGAATGTTGTATTTTTGGTGGGAATCTGTTTTGGGTTAAAAATGGAAGAACCCATCTTGTTCTTCCCGATTTCTGGCAATTCCGGCATATTGGGCGACCGCCCAAAATCGTATGGGCGACCGTGCATCTTTCTGAAAGCTTTTGTGCTTGGTTGAGGGCCTTGTTGGGCGGCCGCACAGTCCCTTTTGGGCGGCCGCACAGAACCCCTGAAAATTTACATTTGTTAAAATTGTGTGAATGAAGGATGCGTTTTGGTCTAAGTCTTGGGTGTCCTTCTAGTTGACCCTAGTGAACATTGTTGTACACTTTAGTGATAGAATTGGGTCCTTTGTGATCAAGTTTGTGCTTGAAATTCATTAATTGTTAATTGGGATTTTGGAGCACCTTTATTGTGTGTTGTTGGTTCAATTCATCTTTTTGGTGATTATTTGGCATGATTCCCTACTTTGGAATCCTTTGTTGTTTATCATGCTAGTATTTCATTACTTAGCATTTATTTGGAAGCCCAGCTGGCATATTTGTTGCATCGGGCGATGGGAAAGATTATAATGGCAAAGCCAAGTCCATTATAATGTTGACCATTGTTTTGCCCCCTTCTTTACCCCTTTTCCAGATTGGCCTTGGAAAAGTCAAGTTAGCGTTCCTTTGTGAATGTATCTAGCTATCGGGCATGACTTTGTGTCATGGTCCTTGTCCTTTGTGACACTTTTATGGTTATTGGTTCCGGTACCGGGGTTTTCTCTTCAGCTCTCATGCTATTATGAAGATGATGATTTGTTGATTATTGAAGCTGCGCAGCGATCCTTTATTTGGATGTTCCGGTTTGGAAAACCTTGGCTATATCCTTTGTTATGTGTTTATTACCGCTGCTATCTGTTATGTGATAAATGCTATGTGCTATGTGATATTTATTATTGCTTATTGCTTCTTGCATCATAGCATGTCATGTAGTTGCATTAGTAACTTATTGAGATTTATCTCACCCCCTTTCTTTTTATCTTTGTTTTTCCTTAACCCCCCCAGGTGCTAAGGATTAGTCTCGCCGATCACGAGAAAGAGGACGTCGAGTGTGGATCCACTCTTTTGGGGAAGGTTGTTATAGGTTGGTTTACATTATGTAAATGTGTAACCATTTTGGGGATAGTTGTACCAAACATTGACGTCATTAAAAATTGTATATTTGTATTTTGTTGAGCATAAACTTGTGGAAGTTTATGATAGTTGTAATTGGTTTTTATCAAACTTGGTGTTGTAAAACTTTGGATTATCACCTTTTGGTATCAAATGAAATTTTTAACTTCAGTATTTCTCAGTTTTGGTTTTAGAGTCGACGTCCAGCTCGCGGTCTCGGGCCCGCGGGGTCCGGGGTCGCGACAGTTGGTATCAGAGCTATGGCATTAGCTCTAAGTATAAGTCTAGGTGGATTAGTATGACCTAGGTGGGTAGTAGTGTGCGGAGTGATTAACGGTTGATGTCTTATGCAGGTAATTACTCGCAATGTCTGGAAGAAGAAACAGAGGAGGTACTACTGGGACACAGAATCAGAATGACACAAGGGAAGAAGCACGTGCTATGTTTCAAGGCATGTTCGAGGCGGCCATGAAGGCCATACATGATCAAGGTCCGAGGGTAGAACAAGCACCACCCCACTATGGATTGGAGCAATTTCTGAAGTTGAAACCGGTTGAATTCAATGGGGAACCCGATGTAAGGAAAGCTGAGTTGTGGATTGAGTCTATGGAAAAGATTTTTGATGTATTTGGGTGTTCGGATGAGGACAAGGTCCGGTTCGCGGCTTACAAACTTGTGGGAGCCTCCGAGCATTGGTGGAAGGGTGTTAAAGCTACTTGGGATGATACTTGCACGGTGTATGCGTGGGAGTTGTTTGTGCGCAAATTCAAGGAGCATTTCATTCCGGTTGTTGATCAAAACCGAAAGGAGATCGAGCTACTCAACCTGGAGCAAGGTGTGTTGTCTATAGCACAATACTCGGCTAAGTTCATAGAATTAGCCCGATATTGCGACTATTTGGTGAGGACCAAGGAACAAAAGGCTATGAGATTTATTCGGGGATTGAAGACCTCCATCCGTACTCAACTTATTGCTCAACGGA
The DNA here is from genome assembly GCA_026119855.1 of Campanula takesimana. Lineage (NCBI taxonomy): Eukaryota > Viridiplantae > Streptophyta > Magnoliopsida > Asterales > Campanulaceae > Campanula > Campanula takesimana. The sequence continues at coordinate 1,527,540 of JAOWBW010000175.1, read as the reverse complement.
TTGTGACATTCCAAGAGCGGTGGACCGAGCCTATTTGATAGAGCAAGATATTGGGGAACATAAGAGGAAGACCGAGGTGGCTAACCCAGTAAGCAAGGAGCGCAGAGCAAGTCACAACCAAGGATTGAAAATTTAGGTAACTTTGGGGGACAATCTTAGTCCCGAGGGCAACCGATCCCAAGGAACCCGGGTACCACTTCCGGGAACCAAGGGAGCCAAATTAGGAAGCCTTGTACCTTTTGTCAGAAGGTAGGCCATTCGGAGGATAGGTGTTGGAAAAAGCAAGGCAAGTGTACCAATTGTGGCGAAATGGGGCACTTTGCGAGAGAGTGCACGAGGTACCGAGGTCAAGCATCCGGGTCAGGAGTTGGTACTAATCTGGGTCAGAAAAGGATGCCGCAGGGAAGCCCAAAGTTCAAGGGAAGGTTTATGCCATGAATCAACAACAAGCTACCGATGATCCATCTGTTATTGGAGATATTGTTTCTGTGTCTAATGTGAGCGCACGAGTGTTAGTAGATCCAGGATCATCTCATTCATACATTTCTGTGCAATTTGCTTCCATGTTAAATGCTGCATTCGAGTCTTTACCGTACGTGCTAGAGGTGTCGACCCCTATAGGAGAATGCTTGATTTCTGATCGAGTCTTTCGTGCTTGTGATGTGGTTATTTGTGGTCGAGTCCTTTGTGCGGATTTGGTGGTTCTTCCTATCCAAGACTTTGATGTCATATTGGGTATGGATTGGTTGAGCAAGTTTCATGCTTCTGTTGATTGCCGTAAGAAAACTGTTACTTTTTCTATTCCCGATGTGCCTAAATTTGTGTTTGAGGCTAGTCCTCTGAGTAGAAAGGTTCGCTTAATTTCTTATTTGAAAGCGAGAAAATTATTGCATAGTGGTTGTGAGGGTATTTGGCTAGTGTTCTTGATACTAGGAAAGAACCCCCTAGTTTGGATAGTGTTCGGGTAGTTCGGGAATTTCCCGATGTTTTCTCTACCGAGTATGATATGCCTCCCGATCGTGAGATAGAATTTTGTGTAGACCTTTTGCCGGGTACGGCTCCGATTTTGAAAGCACCTTATAGGTTAGCTCCCGCAGAGTTGAAGGAATTAAAGGTTCAGTTGCAAGAGTTGCTTGACCGAGGATTTATCTGCCCAAGTGTTTCCCCGTGGGGAGCACCGGTTTTGTTTGTGCGGAAGAAAGACGGTTCCTTGAGATTGTGCATCGATTACCGAAATTGAATCAGGTTACGGTGAAGAATAGATACCCTCTACCGCATATTGACGATTTGTTTGACCAGCTTCAAGGGTCCGTGGTTTTCTCTAAACTTGATTTGAGGAGTGGGTACCATCAGTTGAAGGTTCGATCGGAGGATATTCCGAAGACTGCTTTTCGCACTCGGTATGGTCATTACGAGTTCTTGGTTATGCCGTTTGGGTTGACTAACGCGCCTGCAGTATTTATGGATTTGATGAACCGAGTTTTCCATCCCTATCTTGATTCGTTCGTGGTAGTCTTCATCGACGACATTCTAGTCTACTCTAAATCCCGAGAGGAGCACGAGCAGCACTTGAGGACAGTTTTATCCGTTCTTGCGAGGGAGAAATTGTTTGCGAAGTTTAGTAAATGCGAATTTTGGCTCGAGAAGGTGTCATTTCTGGGTCATGTTATTTCGAAAGATGGGGTTTCGGTGGATCCTTCAAAGATAGAAGCCATAGTGGATTGGAAGAGACCTGAATCAGTGACAGAGATTAGAAGTTTTCTTGGTTTAGCCGGTTATTACCGAAGATTTATCGAGGGATTTTCGAGGATCGCTACTCCGATGACTCAGTTGACCCGGAAGAATGTTCCATTTGTGTGGACCTAGAAATGTGACAAGAGTTTCGAGGAATTGAAGAAGAGGTTGACTACCGCACCGATCTTGACTTTGCCTAATGGGAGCGATGGCCTAGTGATTTACAGTGATGCTTCGAAAGAGGGTTTGGGTTGTGTGTTGATGCAGAATGGGAAAGTGATTGCGTATGCTTCGAGGAAGTTGACCCCTAGTGAGCAGAATTACCCGACTCATGATATGGAGTTAGCGGCTATTGTCTTTGCGTTGCATAAGTGGAAGCACTACCTTTATGGAGCGAAGTTCGAGATTTTACGGATCACAAGAGTTTGAAATACCTTTTCTCCCAGAAAGAGTTGAATAATAGGCAGCGCCGATGGATGGAATTATTGAAGGATTATGATTGTACGATTTCTTATCACCCGGGAAAGGCGAATGTGGTAGCCGATGCGATTAGTAGAAAGTCTTATGTGGCTTCGATGATGGTTCGAGAGTGGAAAATGCTTGAGGATGTTCGAGATTGGTCTCCTCGTGAATCGAGACATGGGGCTATTTTTGCGAATATTAGGGTGTCTCCGACCCTAATTCAGAGGGTAAAGGAAGCTCAGAAAGAGGATCCCGAGTTGGTGAAAATAATGGATAAATTGAAGGAAAAGAACTTCGAGGATTTTTCTTTGAGTTCGAGTGGAGTGTTGACTTTCCGTGGTCGTTTGTGTGTACCCGATATTGTGGATTAAAGAGGCAAGTTTTAGATGAGGGCCACAAATCGAGGTATACTATTCATCCGGGTAGTACGAAGATGTATCAGGACTTGAAGCAACAATTTTGGTGGATTAATATGAAAAGGGAAATAGCCGAGTATGTTTCGAAGTGTTTAACTTGTCAGCAGGTCAAAGCCGAGCACCAGAGACCCGCGGGACTACTTCAGCCGTTAGAGATTCCCGAGTGGAAATGGGAGCATGTGACTATGGATTTCGTTACGGGACTGCCTCGTACCCGTAGGAAGTATGACAGTGTTTGGGTAATAGTGGATAGATTGACCAAGAGTGCCCATTTCGTGCCTATTGACATCAGATATTCGATGGAGAAGCTTGCGACCCTTTATATTGATGAGATCGTTAGGTTGCATGGGGTTCCGGTTAGCATTGTGTCAGATCGAGACCCGAGGTTTACTTCTAGATTCTGGAAGGCGTTTCAAGAAGCTTTGGGTACAGATTTGCGATTCAGTACGGCTTTTCATCCTCAGACAGACGGACAATCCGAGAGGACTATTCAGATTTTGGAGGATATGTTGCGAGCTTGTTCGATAGACTTTTCTGATTCTTGGGATTCGCACCTGCCGTTAGTGGAATTCTCTTACAACAACAGTTATCAGGCTAGCATCGAGATGGCACCGTTTGAGGCCTTGTATGGAAGAAAGTGTAGATCGCCTATTTGTTGGGATGAGGTTGGTGAAGCGAAGATTGTGGGTATTGATTTGCTTTGGGATTTAGTTGAAAAGGTTAGAGTTATCCGGGATATATTGAAGACAGCCCAGAGTCGACATAAGAGCTACGCAGATAACCGAAGGCGAGATCTTAGTTTTCAGACCGGTGATTGGGTGTTTTTGAAAGTGTCTCCAAAGGTGGGTATTCGTAGGTTTGGGAAGAAAGGCAAATTGGCTCCGAGGTTTATAGGTCCGTTTGAGATTTTGGGAAAGGTTGGACTCCTAGCGTATCGTCTCGCGTTACCTTCATCTTTGGACCGGTTTCACAACGTGTTCCACGTTTCTATGCTTCGGAAGTATGTTCATGATCCATCTCACGTGTTACCGAGGGTACCGGAGGATATTGAGCCCGATATGTCTTATGAGGAACGACCGGTTCGGATTTTAGATGCCAAAGTCCAAGAGTTGAGGAACAAGAGCATTGCGTTGGTTCGAGTTCTTTGGAGGAATCATATCATCGAGGAGTCGACGTGGGAGCTTCGTGATGAGATCGAGAGGAAATTTTCGTGGCTTTTGGTTTAAGGTGAGTCTCGTTAAAATTCGGGTCGAATTTTCTTTAAGGGGGAGTGAATGTCACGACCCGAAATCTAGGCTCTATTTTATTAGTAATTAAATGATTATTATTTAATTATTTTCCTATTTATTTATTTAAATTATTATTATTTAAATATTTATGTGTGCAATTTATGTGTTATAATTTATGCCTAGCATTTTATTAGGGTCATTTGTGCTAGTGTAGAATTGTTGGGTCTTAGTTGTTAGTGGGGAGTTTTGAGTTGGGTAGTATTGAGGAGGGGGTCTTTGTGCAAATTTTTAAATTACTCCTACCCTCTCCCTACACCTCCTTCTCCCTCTTACACTCCATCTCCCTCACCCTACTCCCTCCCATTCTTCCTCCCAGCAGCAACTCTCTCTCTCTCTAGCCTTGTGGGTAAGTTTTCTTTCCCCTCCTTCTCTCTTCATTTACTCCATCTTCCTTTCATTATTATTCATTTCTTAAAACATGAACATTGTTTAGATCGTCGTTAGGATCGCGTAGACTCAAAAAGAATCGAATTCCGTCGACTTTCATTATTTTCAAGTAAGTTACTTTTCCCCGATTTTAATGCTAAAATGTTCATATCATGTTTAGATAATGTTTGATGTGTTATATTTGAAGTTTGGTTGGGTTTTGAATTTATTGAGAATTTATTTTGAGTTTTGATCAAAAATGGTGAAATCTTGAATGTTGGGTTTGATTCTTGATTTTGGTTGTTAAATGTTGTTGTATGAGTCTTTTTAGACTTATTAGTTGTGTTGGTACATTAGTAAACTAGTTGGAATGTTGTATTTTTGGTGGGAATGTGTTTTGGGTTAAAAATGGAAGAACCCATGTTGTTCTTCCCGATTTCTGGCAATTCCGGCATATTGGGCGACCGCCCAAAATCGTATGGGCGACCGCGCATCTTTCTGAAAGCTTTTGTGCTTGGTTGAGGGCCTTGTTGGGCGGCCGCACAGTCCCTTTAGGGCGGCCGCACAGAACCCCTGAAAATTTACATTTGTTAAAATTGTGTGAATGAAGGATGCGTTTTGGTCTAAGTCTTGGGTGTCCTTCTAGTTGACCCTAGTGAACATTGTTGTACACTTTAGTGATAGAATTGGGTCCTTTGTGATCAAGTTTGTGTTTGAAATTCATTAATTGTTAATTGGGATTTTGGAGCACCTTTATTGTGTGTTGTTGGTTCAATTCATCTTTTTGGTGATTATTTGGCATGATTCCCTACTTTGGAATCCTTTGTTGTTTATCATGCTAGTATTTCATTACTTAGCATTTATTTGGAAGCCCAGTTGGCATATTTGTTGCATCGGGCGATGGGAAAGATTATAATGGCAAAGCCAAGTCCATTATAATGTTGACCATTGTTTTGCCCCCTTCTTTACCCCTTTTCCAGATTGGCCTTGGAAAAGTCAAGTTAGCGTTCCTTTGAGAATGTATCTAGCTATCGGGCATGACTTTGTGTCATGGTCCTTGTCCTTTGTGACACTTTTATGGTTATTGGTTCCGGTACCGGGGTTTTCTCTTCAGCTCTCATGCTATTATGAAGATGATGATTTGTTGATTATTGAAGCTGCGCAGCGATCCTTTATTTGGATGTTCCGGTATGGAAAACCTTGGCTATATCCTTTGTTATGTGTTTATTTCCGCTGCTATCTGTTATGTGATAAATGCTATGTGCTATGTGATATTTATTATTGCTTATTGCTTCTTGCATCATAGCATGTCATGTAGTTGCATTAGTAACTTATTGAGATTTATCTCACCCCCTTTCTTTTTATCTTTGTTTTTCCTTAACCCCCCCCAGGTGCTAAGGATTAGTCTCGCCGATCACGAGAAAGAGGACGTCGAGTGTGGATCCACTCTTTTGGGAAGGTTGTTATAGGTTGGTTTACATTATGTAAATGTGTAACCATTTTGGGGATAGTTGTACCAAACATTGACGTCATTAAAAATTGTATATTTGTATTTTGTTGAGCATAAACTTGTGGAAGTTTATGATAGTTGTAATTGGTTTTTATCAAACTTGGTGTTGTAAAACTTTGGATTATCACCTTTTGGTATCAAATGAAATTTTTAACTTCAGTATTTCTCAGTTTTGGTTTTAGAGTCGACGTCCAGCTCGCGGTCTCGGGCCCGCGGGGTCCGGGGTCGCGACACCATCACAATAGCTCGCATCGCCCGACACAACCACAAATACCAGCTGGACTTTCAAATAAATGCTAAGTAATAAAATACTAGCACGATAAACAACTAATGATTCCAAAGTAGGGAACCAATCCAAATAAATTACCACAAAGGTAAACCAATCCAACAACACATCAAGGATGTCCAACATTCCCAAAACGGTACTTAAAATAAATTTCATAACACATTTATTCACCAAGGAACCAATTCCAATTAATAACGTACTCCACGATGTTATCTTAGGTAAATTAGAAGAAATAAACCTAAACTAGTTAAGCCCTAAGTCCTAAACCAAGCAAAAGGGAGAATTCTGAACCAGGGGGCGGGCGGGCGCCTGGCGTGGGGCGAGCGCGCGCTCAAATGACCAGAAGGTCAGGCCGCTGGAAAAAGGGGTGTAGGCGGGCGCCTGAGTCCGCGCAGGCGGGCGCTCGGTCTGCATTCTGGCCGGGAAAAACAGAGCTGGGTTCTCACAATTTCGACCCAAAAATCCACCCAACACAAAATACTCAAAATCAACTCCTTCAACAAGTTCCAAAATGTACCAAAACAATTTATAACTAGGATGGGGACCCAAATAACACCATTTATCACCCAAGATCAAGATTGAATCCCAACATTCATAGAATCACCATTTTTGACCAAAACTCAAAATAAATTCCCAATAAATTCCAAACTCACCCAAACTTCAAATATAACATATCAAACATTATATAAACATGATATGAACACTTTAGCATAAAAATGGGGGAAAAGCAACTTACTTGGAATTTCCCAAAGATGATGGATTTCAAATATTTTTGGCTTCCTACGATCCTATCGACGATCTAAACAAGATTCATGTTTTAAGAAATGAGAAATAATAAGAAGAAGATGAAGAAAATGAAGAGAGAAGATAGAGAAAGCTTACCTTCACAAATGGAGGAGGGAGAGAGAAAAGTGTGTGCTGGGAATGAGAGGAAGAGTGAGGGAGAAGAGGAGGAGTAGGGAGGGAGTAGTTAAAAATGATTTGAAAACTTACACCTAGGCCCCCTCCTCACTAAGCTAGCACAAATAAACCCCTATCACCCTTCTACCCAATTAACACAAATAAAATGCTAGGCACGAATTATTATATCACATAAAATGCACGCATAAATATTTAAATAAATAATAATTTAAATAAATAAATAAGCAATAAATAAATAATAATTATTTATTACTCATAAAATATAGCCTAGTTTTCGGGTCGTGACATTCACTCCCCCTTAAAGAAAATTCGACCCGAATTTTAACGAGACTTACCCGAATTAAAAAGCCACGGATATCTACGCTCCATCTCCTCTCGAAGCTCCCACGTCGACTCCTCGATATTATGATTCCTCCAAAGAACTCTAACCAACGTAATGCTTTTGTTCCTCAACTCTTGAACTTTAGAATCTAAGATCCGAACCGGTCGTTCCTCATAAGTCATACCGGGCTCAATATCCTCCGGTATCCTCGGTAACACGTGAGATGGATCATGAACATACTTCCGAAGCATAGAAACGTGGAAAACATTATGTAACCGGTCCAAAGAAGATGGTAACGCAAGACGGTACGCTAGAAGTCCAACCTTTCCCAAAATCTCAAACGGGCCAATAAACCTCGGAGCCAATTTGCCTTTCTTCCCAAACCTACGAATACCCACCTTCGGAGACACTTTCAAGAACACAAAATCACCGGTCTGAAAACTAAGATCTCGCCTTCGGTTATCTGCATAGCTCTTATGTCGACTCTGGGCTGTTTTCAATCGATCCGGGATAACTTTGACTTTCTCAACTGAATCCTGAAGCAAATCAATACCCACGATCTTCGCTTCACCAACCTCATCCCAACAAATAGGCGATCTACATTTTCTTCCATACAAGGCCTCATACGGTGCCATCTCGATACTAGCCTGATAACTGTTGTTGTAAGAAAATTCCACCAACGGTAAATGTCTATCCCAAGAATCGGAAAAGTCTATCGCACAAGCTCGCAACATATCCTCAAGAATCTGAATAGTCCTCTCGGATTGACCGTCGGTCTGAGGGTGAAAAGCTGTGCTGAATCGCAAATCTGTACCCAAAGCTTCCTGAAACGCCTTCCAGAATCTAGAAGTAAACCTCGGGTCTCGATCTGACACAATACTAACCGGAACCCCATGCAATCTCACAATCTCATCAATGTAAAGGGTCGCAAGCTTCTCCATCGAATATCTGATGTCAGTAGGCAAGAAATGAGCACTCTTGGTCAATCTATCCACTATTACCCAAACACTGTCATACTTCCTACGGGTACGAGGTAGTCCCGTAACGAAATCCATAGTCACATGCTCCCATTTCCACTCGGGAATCTCTAACGGCTGAAGTAGTCCCGCTGGTCTCTAATGCTCTGCTTTGACCTGCTGACAAGTTAGACACTTCGAAACATACTCCGCTAATTCCCTTTTCATGTTGTTCCACCAAAAGTGTTGTTTCAAATTCTGGTACATCTTCGTACTACCCGGATGAATAGTATATCTCGATTTGTGACCCTCATCTAAAACTTGCCTCTTTATCCCACCAACATCGGGTACACACAAAGGATCACGGAAAGTCAAAACTCCCCTCGAACTCAAAGAAAAATCCTCGAAGTTCTTTTCCTTCAATTTACCCATTATTTTCACCAACTCGGGATCTTCTTTCTGAGTTTCCTTTATCCTTTGAATTAGGGTCGGAGATACACTAATATTCGCAAAAATAGCCCCATGTCTCGATTCACGAGGAGACCAATCTCGAACATCCTCAAGCATTTTCCACTCTCGAACCATCAGCGAGGCCACATAAGACTTTCTACTAATCGCATCGGCTACCACATTCGCCTTTCCCGGGTGATAGGAAATCGTACAATCATAATCCTTCAACAATTCCATCCATCGGCGTTGCCTATTGTTCAACTCTTTCTGGGAGAAAAGGTATTTCAAACTCTTGTGATCGGTAAAAATTTCAAACTTCGCCCCATAAAGGTAGTGCTTCCACTTATGCAACGCAAAGACTATCGCAGCCAACTCCATATCATGAGTAGGGTAATTCTGTTCACTATGGGTCAACTTCCTCGAAGCATACGCAATCACTTTCCCATTCTGCATCAAAACACAACCCAAACCCTCTTTCGAAGCATCGCTATAAATTACTAGATCATCATTCCCATTAGGCAAGGTCAAGATCGGAGCAGTAATCAACCTCTTCTTCAATTCCTCAAAACTGTTTTGACATTTTTCACTCCACACAAACGGTACATCCTTCCGGGTCAACTGAGTCATCGGAGTAGCAATCCTCGAAAACCCTTCTATAAATCTTCGGTAATAACCGGCCAAACCCAGAAAGCTACGAATCTCGGTCACGGACTCGGGTCTCTTCCAATCCACTATAGCTTCAATCTTTGCAGGATCCACAAAAATCCCGTCTTTCGAAATAACATGACCCAGAAAAGAAACCTTCTCGAGCCAAAATTCACATTTACTAAACTTCGCAAATAATTTCTCCCTCGCAAGAACGGATAAAACTGTTCTCAAATGTTGCTCGTGCTCCTCTTGAGATTTAGAGTAGACGAGTATATCATCAATAAAAACCACCACGAACGAATCAAGATAAGGATGGAAAACCCGGTTCATCAAATCCATAAACACGGCCGGTGCGTTAGTCAACCCAAACGGCATAACCAAGAACTCGTAATGACCATAGCGAGTGCGAAAGGCAGTCTTCGGAATATCTTCCGATCGAATCTTCAACTGATGGTACCCACTCCTCAAATCAAGTTTAGAAAACACAACTGAGCCTTGAAGCTGATCGAACAAATCATCAATGTGAGGTAGAGGATACTTGTTTTTCACTGTAACCTGATTCAGCTTTCGGTAGTCGATCCACAATCTCAAGGAACCATCTTTCTTCCGCACAAACAAAACCGGTGCTCCCCACGGGGAAACACTAGGGCGGATAAACCCTCGATCAAGCAACTCTTGCAACTGCACCTTTACCTCCTTCAACTCTGCGGGAGCCAACCTATACTGTGCCTTTGAAATCGAAGCCGTACCCGGCAAAAGATCTATACAAAATTCTATCTCACGATCGGGAGGCATATCATACTCAGAAGAGAAAACATTGGGAAATTCCCTAACTACCCGAACAGTCTCCAAACTAGGGGATTCTTTCCTAGTATCAAGAACACTAGCCAAATACCCCTCACAACCACGGTGCAATAAATTTCTCGCTTTCACATAAGAAATTAAACGAACTTTTCTACTCAAAGGACTAGCCTCAAAAAAATTTTAGGCACATCGGGAATAGAAAAAGTAACAACTTTCCTACGACAATCAACAGAGGCATGAAACTTGCTCAACCAATACATACCCAAAATAACATCAAAGTCCTGAATAGGAAGGACTACCAAGTCCGCACATAAGACACGACCACATATAACTACATCACAAGCACGAAAGACTCTATCAGTCACAAAACACTCTCCCATAGGAGTAGACACCTCTAACACATAAGGCAATGACTCAGATGCAGCATTTAGCAGAGAAGCAAATTGCACAGAAATGTATGAATGAGATTATCCTGGATCTACTAACGCTCGTGCGCTCACACTAGATATAGAAATAATACCTCCAATAACTGTGGGATCATCTGTGGCTTGTTGTTGATTCATTGCAAACACTTTCCCTTGGACCTTGGGCTTTCCCGTAGCGTCTCTTTTCTGATCCTGTTTTGCACCAGCTCCTAACCCAGTTGGTTGACCTCTGCCTCTAGTACAATCCCTTGCAAAATGACCCATTTGACCACAATTGGTACACCTTCATTGTTTCTTCCAACACCGGTCCTCTGAATGGCCTTCCTTTTGGCAATAGGAACAAAGTCGCCTATTTTGGTTCCCTTGGTTCCCGGAAGTAGTACCCGGGTTCCTTGGGATCGGTTGCCCTCGGAACTGAGATTGTCCCCCAAAGTTACCTTGGTTATCACTCCTTGGTTGTGACTTGCTCTGTGCTCCTTGCTTACTCGGGTTAGCAACTTCGGTCTTCCTTTTATGTTCTCCAATATCTTGCTCTATAAGATAGGCACGGTCTACCGCATCCTGGAATGTCACAATCCTCTGGGATATAAGCTGAGTACGAATGGATGTCTTCAAACCCCGGATGAATCTCATAGCTTTCTGCTCCTCGGTCCGCACCAGATAGTCACAATACCGGGCTAATTCTGTAAACTTAGCCGAGTATTGAGCTATAGACAACAAACCTTGCTCCAAGTTGAGCAGCTCGATCTCCTTTCGGTTCTGATCTACTACCGGAATGAAACGCTCTTTGAACTTCCGCACAAACAAATCCCATGCATACACGGTGTGAGTGTCATCCCAACTAACTTTAACTCCTTTCCACCAATGCTCGGCGGCACCCACAAGCTTATAAGCCGCGAACCGGACCCTATCCTCGTCCGTGCACCAAAACACATCATAGATTTTCTCCATAGACTCGGCCCATAGTTCGGCCTTCTTCACATCGGGCTCACCATCGAACTCTGCCGGTTTCAGTTTCATGAATTGCTCCAAACCATATCGGGGTGGTGGTGCTTGCTCTACTCTCGGTCCTTGGTCATGAATAGCCTTCATGGCCGCCTCAAACATGCCTTGGAACATGGCACGGTTCTCTTCCCGAAGATCATTCTGATTCTGAGCCCCACTAGAACCTTCACCTGTCCTTCTTCTAGCCATTGCAAACAATTACCTGCATAAAACATCAACCGTTACTCACTCCGAACACAACTACCCTCCTAGGTCATACTAGTCCACCTAGACTTAATATCAAATGGAAACCTTCTCAAACTCTAAAGGTTAATAAGGACAAAGATTTAAGATAAAGGCAAGACAAGAGTTGTCAAGCCTAAAGGAAATATTTGTGGCTAAACCTAAAATTCAAAGGATGTAATTTCTACCTTGGCAATAAGATTAACCGTTGGAGAAATTACAATTTGAATAAAAGAACTGAAGGGAGGGTAGTAGGACTACCGCTTCAAGAATTTATGTTAAAATTCTACTTCTAAGTTCTTGTGTATTGGATACTGGATATGGATCCCACATTTGTTTAAATGTGTAAGACTTGAGAAATAGAAAGACTACTTAAAGAAAGGTAAAGATTAACGTATGTAGTAATAATGATGCAAGAGTTGCAACATTATTCATAGGAACTTGCGAAGTGTCTTTACCTAATGGGTTCATATTTGTTTTGAACAAATATTGTGATGTTCCTACTATAAGTAGAAATATTATTTTGGTTTCTTCATTAGAAAATTATGGATATTTCTTATTTTGGATAATTAAAGTGTTCCATTAAATATGATTTGCTTTATCGTACCGCTAATCATATAATGGGACTTTATATCCTTATCTTGGAAGAACAAAATAATGAGTATAACATAAATAATGAAAATCTGAATTTAAGGATGTAAGCGTTACATTCTTAAAAGCATTAATGTCTATATAAAATGATAAGAAACACATATCTAAAATTCCATGGGACGGAGTTTTAAATTCGCATAATTTCGAATTATGTGATTTATGTGAATCTTGTGAATTGATTAAGACACCTCTTACTAATAGTAGTAAAAGGAAGTACTCTTTTGAACTAATACATATTGATGTATGTAATTCATTAAAGTAACAATGCTTTGAAAGGGATTTCGGTATCTCATGGTAAAAGTATTAGTGTACTCTGATCTGATCAAAGTAATGAATATTTCAACCATGTATATGATGAGAATTCTGCAGAAAGTCTGCAGAATAAGAAAAACGAAATCTGTAAACCATCACCGTACGGCTGCTATTTAGGCATACGCCTAGTACTGAGCCGTACGGCTCCTGTTTACAGAAACCTGCAGATTGTCTGCAAACTGCTGTTTTTCGCCTCATGACAAGTCAAACTGATCTTTGATTAACCCTCTGGATTATGTGCTGGAAACAGCTGCGCTTACACTAAATTGAGTTTTATCGAAAGAGGTTCGTTATACCATATGAGATATGGAATGAAAGAAAACATGGTTTGTCTTTTATAAAGATTTGTGATGTGATATTTTTGAGAAAAATGTTGTTTTGGGTAAAATCACACCTAAATCTAATAAATGTATTTTCATGGTATATCTTAATGATATTAATTCTACACCCTTAAGAGTACAAATCGTTTGTTTCTCTAAGTAGCACTTTCCAGATAAATCATTTATCTCTAAAGAACTAGTGGGAGTAAATGTATCTCGAAGAGTTCGAGACCCATAAAATGACATGGAACCTAAGATGGAAGTTGAATAAAGTTTCACAAGGAGTTGTGGAATTTCGTTCAAGTATACACAAGAAATTTGCATAACTGATAGGATACTATATATAATAAGAAATTTTGATTTTTCTTAATAGAAAGTAATTGGGAAGATATCATTGCGAATGATTGACCTATTACCTATCAAGATGCAAAGTCCGCTCCGGATTTAGATCAATCACTTGGAGTCATAAAATCTAAAAGTGCAATCCATGTATAATAATCAAGTTTGGAACATGATTGTTCTACCCTAAGGCTTAAAAACCATAGGATAGAAAATGATTTTTCTTGGAGAAAACGGACATGGATCGCAAGGTGCATATTGATAAAGCACGACTAATCTAGTAAAGTTCACTCATAATGTCAATTATGATAAAACTTTATTGCATAATAGTCATGCTTAAGGATATTAGAATTCTAATTGTGATGACCTCATATTTTGAATATGAAATATGACAAATGGATGTCAAAACAACATTCCTTAATAGGAACATACTTTAGGATGTGTTTGATACAACCTAAAAGTTTTGATCAATAAAATCCTAATAAAATATGCAAGTTGCAGAAACCCATGAGATGGACTGAAGCAAACTGCTTGGAGTGAAATTTCATTTTGATGGAGTATTCAACGAGTTTGAATTAATCAAAGATGAGATTTGTGATTACAATAAATTTAGTGAGAGCGTAACACTATTCCTAGTCTAATATATGTGGTTGACATTGTTGGTAGTGGTGCCCTAGGCACGTTTAATAAACGTTGTAATTGTTATCATTTATTTCATATCAATAAAGATATGTTTTGATTATTATTGTTGTTCATGTTTACTTATAATAATCTCCATCCCTAGTACTTGTTAAGCACTAGTATAAAGGCTAAATGATCATGGGATGATCATGTTAGATTTATGGGTACTTGTTTGGAACAAGGTACTGGACATGACCCGCTGTATGAGATTTATGTCATGGTCTATGTCGTACATATATCTCATATTAGTTATGTCATTTGAATCCTTAGACATGAAGTTATTATAGTCTTCCACTTGATGAACATTATGTTTGACATATTCAAACTCTACCTTTAACCGGGTAGTTATAAAGGGTATGATTGGCATAATCGGATTCACGTAGGGAAGAGTAATAAGCTAAATGGATTTGTCCTCTTCGGAGAGATGTCAAACTTAGGCCTCTCGTACGAATGATGTTGATGAAAATGTTCTTCCGGACTCAAATGAATTGATTAGATCAATGTCATTTGGATTATCAACATATTCGAAATCGAGAAAGTATTGAACAAAAACAAGTTGACTTATTGACCATGACTTGTGTTCAATGACATCGTGGACAAAGGGATTGTGACATGTTGTAAAGGAATGCGAACTTGTATCTAGTTATACTATTTGGGTAGGTATGATGGTTTGCTAGAACCTAATCATATCTTATGGTTTTATGTTTGAACCCATTGCCAACTTAGTGTAATCCTAGAGGGTCACACACAATAGAACGAATCTTAAATAAGGACTATATTGGAATATTGAGTCGAAGGGCTTTGGAGGAATTAAGGAAATCTGGGGAAGGTGTGCGACCGCACAAAAGGGCTTGGGCGGCCGCACATCTTGGCTCAAAAAGTACCAGAAACCTTCCAAATAGATGTGCGACCGCACAAGTGGTTTTGGGCGGCCGCACACCATGACGGGACTGGTTTCCTGATTTGATTAGGAAAAGGATTTTGGGCGGGTTTTGACACAAGTTTCCTATTTGGAATAGGTCTAACTTGTATATAAACAGCCGAATTCGGGCCAGAATAATCCCTAGCTTTTGTGCAAGTCTCCAAAGGGTTTGAGAGAGTTTTATTTTGTTCTAAGATATCCTAGATTGAAGAACAAAATAATACACAGATAAAATTCCATATAGTTCATATTGATTGTGAAAACGTGTTTCACAATTTTGGTCTAGCAACCAAGATCAAGTGTTCTTGATATTCGTTCAAGGTTTGGATACCGCTAGAGGGTGAAGCTTATCATCTTCAAAGTTCGTGTTCTTACTTGTTCGTGATTAAAGCTTCAATTTATCCACCAAGATCAAAGACCAAATTCAAAGTCATCAAGGGTTAGTTTTCTAGTATTCATATTGCAAGTATTTGATTTAATCATACGAATGGATCTATGGGCTTTGGGTTTCATAAAATTTTAAATGCTATTTTTCGCTGCGCATGTCACTTGGAAACCCAACAGTGGTATCAGAGCCCCGTTCATGTTGATTATTTCAATACTTAGATCATGTTGTGTGTATATAAATTGTTTATGTGCCTAACATGATATGAATATTGGATATATGAAGTTTATGTGTTATATGATTTTATGTGGTTTATTGTTTTACAACTTTAATCGAACTAAAAATTATGATGGATTCTGTATTGTTTGATTATTAATTTTTTATTGGATCAAAATTTTAATAATCGGGGAAAACAATTTTGAGACAGATTTTCGAACTTTAAAAATTCTGTCTGATACTACTGTGCGACCGCACAGAAAATATTGGGCGGCCGCACAAGTTTGGGCGACCGCACAACTTTTCTTGGGCGGCCGCGCAGTCGGTCAGAATCAAAATCAGATTCTGGAATTTTGATGGGGTCCAACGGAATCAGTGACAATACCGGCCAGACCTGCTGATCTGGAGCGGGTTTTGGGCAGTTGGTTTTGGTGTGGATCTTGGGGTTTGACTTTCCTATTTGTTTTGATCTTGTGATTCTAAGATTGGTTCAAGGTTTGGATGGCTAATCTACGTTCATCGAGATTGTGTTTCCCAAACTTGATCGCAATCAAAGTTTCAAAGATAAAACGAAGTTAGAATTATGAATAGTTCATAATTGCTAAAATTGAGAAACAAAGTTCTTGATTCAAAGATTGGAGATCCATGTGGAATTGTGGATGCAATTGGCCTACGTTCATCGAGACCATCTATTACTTAGTTTCGGCCACATGGACTACTTTCTTGGTTTCTTGAATTAGTGCGGAATTGTGGATGCGTTATGGCTTAGTTTCGGCCTCACTTCTTGTTGTCTTGATTTGGAAGATGATAACCAAAGTTCAAAGAGTCTCATCCTCATAATTATAGAGAAATTAATGACACATAAATATTATGCTTAAATTAATGGAGATTAATTTAGTGGCTAAACTTGATGCGTAACATGTTTATATTATGTGCTCATAAATGTGTTGTATGCTGTATGTGATGAACCTTCAAAGAAAGTTTTAAGTTCTTTTTGCCATGCCATGATTAAAACACTTGTTTATACATGGGTGATTTTGATGTAGGTTCGCCTCCACGAGGTGCATTAATTTTATTCATGTATGAGCAAGATGAGGTTCATTAATTCAATGTGGGCTTGCCTCCGCAAGGTGCATTAAATTGAATGGTTCCTATACGTTTAAAATGGTTGGACTTAATTAGGCGTCAAAACAGTTTTGGGCCTAGGCAAAAGATGAGATTAAACATGCTTTTTGAAATTGGATTTCTCAAAGAATCTCATAAAAGAATCTAAGAATCATATGGGATATGATTGACATGATTGTCTACCTAATTAATTTAGTTTTGAGCGGTCCGCCTCTGTGGACTCAAAAGTTAAATTAAAGTTGGATCTTAGCCCAATTAAAATTATATTATACATTGGATGTATATGAATAATTTAGTGGGAGTATTTTGTTTGAAAAATACATTATTTATTTCTTTAATGAAACCAGTACTTATTAAATTTTGGAAATTTTGCATATTTGTAAACAATGACTACTAACACTCAATCAATTTCGTTGCGATCGATCCTTGAGAAGGATAAGCTCCAAGAGAATGGTACGAACTTTATGGATTGGATCCGTAGCCTAAGAATTGTTCTTAGATAAGAAGATAAGTTGTACATTCTCGATGGGCCTCTTCCTGCTGAACCAGAACCTACTGCCCCTAGGGCAGAAAGAGACAGTTACAAGAAACATCGTAATGATTCTAGAGATGTAAGCTTTCTCATGCTTGCTACCATGTGCTCAAAACTCCAACAAAGTTTGGAACATTTGGAAGCCTATGAGATAGGCGTGGAGTTAAGAGCCATGTTTCAAGAGCAAGCTAGGCAAGAGAGGTACAAGACCATTGTTGCATTCACTTCTTGCAAGATGAATGAAGGGCAACAAGTGAGTCCTCACATGCTAAAAATGAAAGGTTACGTAGAGCACCTTGAGAAACTTGGCTATCCAATCCCATTGGAGTTAGCCACGGATCTCATTCTTAATTCATTGCCTAAAAGTTATAATCAGTTTGTGATGAATTATATATAACATGCATGGAATGGATAAGAATCTCTCCGAGTTGCATGGGATGCTTAAAACTGCGGAAATGAAGATTGTGGAGAAAGGTTCTCCTGTGCTCTTGGTTCATGATGGGAAGAAGGCTAATGCCAAAGGAAAGGGTAAGAAAGTTGTCAAACCCAAGATAAGCAAGGCAAAGGTTGCTAAGGCTTCTGAGGCAAAACCCGATTCACAAAAGGATGCAATCTGTTTCCATTGTCAAGAAATTGGTCATTGGAAACGTAATTGCAAGGCTTTCTTGGAAGAGCAAAAGAAGTATAAGGGCAGCAAGGCTGCATCGACTTCAGGTATCTATATGATAGATATTCTCCTTTCTACCACTGATTCTTGGGTATTGGATACCGGATGTGGTTCTCACATTTGTTTAAATGTGCAGGGACTAAAGAATAGGAGACTACTTAAAGAGGGTGAAGTAGACCTACGTGTGGGGAATGGAGCAAGAGTTGTTGCATTAGCCGTAGGGACTTATGAAGTCACTTTACCTTCTGGATTAATTCTTGTTTTGAACAATTGTTATTATGTTCCGTATTTAAGTAGAAATATTATTTCAATTTCTTGTTTGGATAATGAAGGTTTTAAGTTTCTTATTGAGAATAAGAAATTTTCTATTTATTTAAATGATGTGCTTTATGGTATTGCTAATTCATTTAATGGCCTTTATGTCTTGAATGTCAAGAATGAAAATAATGACAATGTCTATCATATAAATAAGAAATCTAAACCTAATGATGTAAATCATACTTATTTGTGGCATTGCCGTCTTGGTCATATTAATGAGAAGCGTATCTCAAAACTCCATGGGGACGGACTTTTGGGTTCATGATCATTAAGCCACTTCATCAAGTAGCGTTTGCGTCTAATTCTTTTCTCTCAAATTAGACTATCTTAATTATCCCTTTTCAATCAGACTAATTCTAGCTAAGCCCTTTTCAATCAGACTAAGCTAACTATACCTGTTCCAATTAGATATAGCAATATTCCACAAAGCATTCTAGGTACAAGAATACTTAAAGCAAATTCAATTTTCTTTGATACCCTATGAACAACACATATCATGGGTAAGATAGTTCAAAAGACGTTCAAGTCATAAGATTTCAAATGCAACGGCCATAAGTAGCTACACTTGAAAGAATTAAAGGGATCCTATTTCAAAAGGATGATATTAACCTACGAGTTATACTCTTTAACTCCTTTTAAGGTTTAATACTCATTCTAAGGTTGCACCTATTACCCATATATTTTATACCCAAAATACCCTTTTTGGTTTACCAAAATACCCCCCTAGGGTTTCATCAATTTATACATAGGTTTTTATAGGGTAAATTCCCAATTCTCACTTTTTAATAATATCATTCCATACCCAAAATCACTATTCACAGCACACACCAAAATATACACACACTGTTTACACACAACACACACAACACACCCACTAACTCACGCACACACACACACACCAACACATTCATGGAAGCACACACACGCACACACTCCAGCACACACACACTCAGGCAACCAGCACACACACACATTCATCTTCTTCTTCCTCTTTCTTAATTAAGTTCTTAAACCCTAGTTCATCCTTTTTAGGGTTTTAAATTTATGATTATTGTGTTCTAATCAATCAATCTATGGAGATAAAGAAGCTTAAGGGGGATGGGTTTACCTTCTTGGTTGTTCTTCACTCTCTTTTTCTCCCGATCTCTTTCTCTCTCTTTTTCTCCCGATCTCTTTCTCCTCTCGATTCTCTCTGCGCTGCCTCACTCTCAGACTCCCGTTCTCTCTCTCTCTCTTTTTTTTCTTTCTTTGCGGTGGAAAGTAATTAGGGTAGGGTAATTAGGAGAGGGTATTTATACTATAAGGGTTTTAATTCCCTAAACTGAAAATGATTCCAATATCCTATTGGGTTTTAATTTTCTAAAGCCCAAAGTAAACCCAATACTTACTCATTAATTAATTGAGTCCAAGATAAATAAAAGAGTCCCACGAAAATAAAATAATTGGGGCCATAATTGTCGGTTATTACACACATGATCACATCCAAGACAACAAACTAACTTTATATATATGCAAATATAGTTCTAAGTTCTAAATTCTACTCCCTCCATCCCAAAATAATAATCTTACTTCTCTTTTGTTTGGCTAAAAAATAGACAATTTCCAAATTTAAAACTTCAAAATTTACTGAATTTTCAAAACTAAAAATGCTTGAAAAGAATTAAGACTAGTAATTTAGTACGGAAGGAGTAACTTCTAAATCAGCAACGATTATAATATAGCACAAGACACCAACACAATGGGAACAATTAGAGATTAACCGAATCTGAATTCTAATCCGAATCACAATTCAATACACCATAGCAAAAGATATCATGGAATCAATGTTTAGATACCCGGAAACTAGAGTTCGCACGAAGGCCCTTTACGAGTACGAGATGTAGGAAGATGGTTGCGTCGTCAATTCTGATTCCTGAAAATTAGGAGGAATTGAGAGGAATTTTGCTCTGAAATCACCAGCCCTAGCCCCTGATTGAGAATACTATATGTCAATTTCATTTGAGAGTTTGAGACGCAAGTCGTGAATCACGATTTTAGCATTTTGCAGAGAAAAGAAAAAGAAGAAAAAACTTAGGCGGATTAGCGATTTCGGCGGCGCCGATGATGCCTAGGCGGGTGACTTCCTAGATGACCGCCTTCTCAAACCGACTTGGTAAATATCGTGGCGGATTAGCGATTTAGTGCAGGTCTAGAAAATTAACCTTGAAATGGAAGACCGGAGATAGGCAGAGAAGCCAGAGCTTTTGTTGGAGAAGGACTGCTGATTACGGGGCTTTCACCAAATAAGAATCACTTCAGATTTGTTTACTCGGCGCATTCACCTTCGACTCATTCTCCATCGTCTTTGTCTTCGTCTTCAAGCTTTCCGGTTAGAGAGAGAGAGGTGGGAGGCGGCCGTCGCCAGTCTTCTTTTCCGGTAATCATCGTCGGAGCGGTTTGGGATATAGAGAGAGAACAATGTGTGTGTTTTTAGAGAGAGAAGCTTATGCACATTTTGTGTTTCTTTTTTGTTTTAAGTGTTTTTTTAGTTTCTGTTACTTTTATTAAGTTTCTGACTGACTTCGTTAAGTTTAGGGACTAACTAAATAACAGTTCTGACTTTCGAGTCCATTCTGTCAAAAAACCATTTTCAAATTCGCGCGCCTCCGCCTCCATAGGCCGGAGGCACGCGCATCTGGGCATCAGTTACAGATTGTGTCCAAGAATCTCTACCTTACTCAATTTACATGATTTTGCCCGGAAATTCCCTCTTTGTGACTTCGTTTTGGGACCAAAAACAACTCATTTCTACTTATAAAACCCCCTCTTCTTCACCATTGAAATAAGAAAATTATACACAAACACTTTTAAAGGTATTTTTAAGGCATTCTCCAAAGAAGTACTTGAGGCTACTTGAAGTTTAGGTAAACATTACCCTTCTCTTCTCTCTTCTCTCTACTTCATCTCTATTCTTCTTCTTTTGTTTTATCAAAGTGTGCAATCACTAAAACCATTTTGGGACATGACACCAAGTGCCACTTCATTCCATTGAAGTTGGCCAAGGAGTTATCTCCCCATATTCAACCCCTCTTTTAACCCCTTAAATCTCATTTTCAAAGAATAGGAAGAACACATCTTTTTTTATGTAGATTATGAACAAGTAAGACCAACTTTAGTTGGGCGAAACGGGTGTTTAAGTACTTCCCATTTCGTAACCTAACCCCCGAACCTCAATACACGAATATATGGTTTTCGTAACAAAATTTAGGCTATATTAGGTTTTTCTTATGTTCCCTTAATAACATAGGTGGTTACTCTACAATCTAAAATCGATTAGACATCTTAGGATCACCCACCGCTCTAGCCAAGTGAGTAGGGCTCCTTCCGGGGTATCTACAGTAGCGACTCCGCTGGGGATTTATTGAGGGTTAAACTTGCATTTTGTTCGTAATCTACATCTTTCTGGGCATTCTGCTTCTCGATGGTGGGAAGCGTGCGCATCCGGCCTTCTTGGCCTAAGGCGCGCGTCTCACATAAATAAAAAAATCGCCCGCCTCCCATGTTTTCTTCCTATTCTTCCTTTTCTGTGCTAATCATTTCTTCAGGGGTTCAAAAATATGTTCAGGAACAAGGAAATCCCCTGAGTCCTAGTGTCTGACAGGTTTACCCAGAAGCAGGCGCCTCTCAGTTACTAGGCGCAATGCGCGCGCATCCCACATTACAGGCGCTTCTGGGCAGTTTTCCAGAACATGAACAGGTTCCCAGAACAGAACAGAATGATAGGGTGTGGGGACTTGGACCTCTGGACTATTTTATTTTATGTTCTTTTATCGGTCACACGGGTGATTCGAAATTTGTAAATTATGTGCTTATGTGCTTTTTTTAAAAAAAAATATAAAAAAAATATATTTTGTCACTTGTTGGACCTCTCATTACGTGCACAAAATTCCTATCAATTTTTCACTATCGAGTCGCACAAGTTCACAACCCCAAACCCGTCGAGGCCTGTCCTAGGAAGTTTCAAGCTCCACCCGACCTTGACTCTTCCGAAGCGGTAAACCTCAGCCTGTGGCGTAGTTCATGACTACATGCCGGGGGTGACCTTTAAGCCTCACTTTAGCCGAGCACAAGCCAACACATTCTAGTTAAGGTCTAACACTCCGTGACTAAGTCGGTTTTCATGTGTCGAGATTTCCCTAAACTAATGTTTTCAAAGCATACATGCCGTTTCCAAGAGAAACAAGTGGTTACTATGGACAAAATAAAAATCAGTCCCGGCATGTATGCGTTACTACATTAATTTAGTTTAATCCCGTCATATGTAGGATTCAAAAACGTGGTGGAATCTGATGAGTATATGGGACCGCGAGAAGGTCTATATACTAGTGTGACGATTCCACTATTTTCTTAGAAACCCCAAAAGGGACTCCGTCCCTCCGACTTATAAAAAAAAAAAAAAAAAAAAAAAAATCATTTTTCTTTATGTGGTTTGAGTCGTGTGCCCAGTGTGTGTTCAAGCCTCTTCATGGACCGAAAGTGTTACTCAAGACTGACAAGGGCCTCTTCTTCAATTTAGGTCCAATTGGTACTTACCGCATCTACCGAGACTCAGCAAACCGGCTAGTTCGTGAATTGATCACTTCGACAACTCCAACAGCATCAATGGCCGGTCCTTCTGCAAACGACTCCAACACCAACAACACCATGTCCCTCGAGCAACTCTCAGCATTGGTCCAAAATCTCCAAGAGCAAGTCTCCACCCTCAACAAGGAGGCTCAAATCAAAACAAAGCAGATTTCTGGCAAGCCCACATTGACAATCAAAGGGAGGCTCATGAAGCCGAAATGGACCAAATGGAGGCTAAGCTCACCAAGCTTTCCAAAGGCAAAGACACGGATGACATCGGGGAATCCGAGTGGACCAAGGGTTTGTTTGAAAGCCCGTATGTTAGTACCCGCAACAAGAAAATGCGGGAACCGAGCACCGAGAACAAAGATCACAAGATAGTCGACTCAATCATGGCCTATATCAACCAACGCTTCAACGGTCTCAACTTGGGGAAAGGCTCCGACACAAGCCTTTATCTTTCATCAATTCTCATGAGCACAATGGCCGCTCTCCCTGACAAGTTCAAAATGCCCGACATTAGCAAGTTTAAGGGAAATCTTGCACGATGGCCCACATTGAGACTTACATATGGGCTATGGTTCCGAAAAAGGTCTCTCCAAAGGTGATGGGACAATGTTTCCCTCTTACTCTCGAGGGGACCGCTAAAGATTGGTATGCAACTCTCCCACTCACCATCCGTCTTGATTGGGATGCCTCCATGCTTGCCTTCAAAAGTCAATATCAGGGCAACACCACTCACCGCCCGAAAAAGAAAGAGCTAGAGAACACCACCCAAAGGGACAATGAGTCCTTTATTGACTTCACAAGGAGGTGGAATGACAAGCTCGCCGAAATAGTGGAGAGGCCCAACACAAAAGAGCAAATGGACATCTTCCTCAAGTGTCTAAAGATTGATCTCCGCACCCACTTAAGTGGGGCTTGCTACTCAGATTTTGCTCAAATGTTTGAGGCGGGGGTCCGGATTGATGATTTGCTCAAGGAGATAAAGAAAACCACTCCTAGTTTCCGCTACAAAGGCCGCCTCTAACTCAAAAAAAGAGGCCTCTGTCAATGCCGTCACTACCGACAAGGGGAACTACAAGAAAGTTCCACCTCCCCAAGGTAAGAAGTTCCAAAGTGACCGTGTCTACACTCCTCTTCAAGGCATGACTTTAGCCGAATCCTTTGAGGCCCTCAAGGCCAAAGGGAAAATTACCCCTCTACAAGGGTTCAAGCCCAAGATGATTACCGCCAACCATGCTCATCACAAGTGGTGTGACTATCATCAACATAGTGGCCATGTTACCGAAGAATGATTCAGCCTTCGCAACATTGTTCAAGACCTCATCGACAAAAAGGAGTTCATAGTTCCTAGTGAGGGTGAGGTTCATGTAATAGAATTAGGCGAGGGTGAGGAGACCACTCATTCAATTCCCATTGTGAATGAGGGCTCCAATGATATAAATGAAATTGATAATTCTTGCTACGTTGTGACTTATGATGAGATAATGAGGGAAGTCTTAGAGAATAGGAAAAAGAAGCAAAACAGGAGCGTCAATATGCTAACTCGATCCGGCAAGGTTATAGCAAACAATCCCATCACTTCTGCGGTAAGCACCTCTTCTCCAAGATTGCAAACTCGTGACATACACGAAGTTCCTTTATTAGTTCAACTCAAGAAGACTCAAGCAAACATATCCATTTGGGAACTCATCGCATCTTCAAAGAAGCACCGAGACCTCGTCATCAGCAACCTCGATGACACATCAGTCTCTCCTGACACAACTCCCGAAGACCTTACTATTATGATAGGACACATACATTTTGGCAATGTCATCACATTTGCCAACATGGACCTTCCACCATTGGGGTCCGATCACAATGAGGCCATCTATCTCAAAGTAAGGGCAAGAGGGAGATCTATTTCAAGAGTTTTGGTTGACGGTGGTTCCACACTCAACTTAATGCCTAGCCGAATCATGGGCATACTGGGGCTTAAAAATTCAGATTTGCAGCCCTCTAGTCAAGTGATCCGAGGATACGACAGCACTGCCCGCACAGTCATGGGCATGATAGAAGTGGACATTGAATTTGGAATCATGGTTATGACCGTTCTGTTTCAAGTGCTCGATGTCCCCTCCTCATTCAATTTGCTTTTGGGCCGACCATGGATACATAGTTCCAATGCCGTCCCTTCCACTCTCCACTAATGTGTCAAATTCCGAAATGGAGATAAAATAGTGACCGTCATGGTAGAAAATGTCACTATCCACAAGAATGGGGGACCCGTCCACCAAGTTCAACATGGATTAGAAGACTCCACCCTCTCCAGTGTCTCAATCAACGCCATCGACAAAGAAGGGGGAAATGGACATGGACCCTCGTCAATCACAAAGTCTTCCACATGATGAGGAAGATGAATTACTTCCCTGGTTTAGGCCTAGGGAAATATCAGTAAGGGGGAAAGAAACCAGTAGAAGTCCCTTTTGTCAAGAACAAGTTCGGCTTGGGATATGAGCCTTCCGAGGACGACATAAGATATGAGCAAGACGTCAAAAATGAAAAGGCCAGAGCTCGCAAAGAAGGCCGTTACTATGAAATCCCTAATTTGAGGCCTTATCGCAAGACATTAAATGGCTACTTTGTCCTCCAAGGGGAAGATATCCCGTACATAATCTTTCCTAAGCCATGGGTCAACAACAAGGGCATCAGAAAGCTCGGCCTCGAAATCTTCGCTGATTGTGAAATTCAGAAGCGCGAAGATGAACCTACTCTGATGTCACCCCGAGAATGGTGGGGGAAGAAGTGACCATCGAGACTGAGACAGAAATCACTGTGGGGGAAGAATTGACTGATCTAGCCTCCATGTTCGAAGAACTTTCAATCATGGATGAATGCGAAGTCAACGCCATCTCCGATGACACCGATATAGGAAGCAAGCTTATCTGCGAGATCAAGACAAGCTCCGAACCAATCAACAACTGGTATTCAACGAAGGGGCCTATTGCCAACTTAGTATAATCCTAATCATATCTTATAAATTTATACTAATTGGGTAGGTATGACGGTTTGCTAGAACCTAATCATATCTTATGGGTTTACCCATTACCAACTTAGTATAATCCTAAAGGGTCACACACATTAGAATGAATCTTAAAAGGACTTAATTGGAATTAAGGGTCGAAGGGCCTTTGAGGAATATTAGGAAGATTAGAGGAGAAAACTAGAAAACTTTGAGGTCCAGTCGGACCTTGGAAATGACCCGACCGGACCATGTGTGAACCCGGGCGGACCAGTTACTGGACCCGGTCGGACCTCAAGTCCTGTTTGGACTAGGTTTTTCCAATACGTTTTCTTA
The DNA here is from genome assembly GCA_026119855.1 of Campanula takesimana. NCBI lineage: Eukaryota > Viridiplantae > Streptophyta > Magnoliopsida > Asterales > Campanulaceae > Campanula > Campanula takesimana. The sequence continues at coordinate 1,501,311 of JAOWBW010000175.1, read as the reverse complement.
CGGGTTTAATCACTTGCTACCTATTTGGAATAGGTCTTAACAAGTATATAAACAACCTTTAATCAGCCTAATCAGTCCTATTTCTTTGTGACAACTTTCAAAGAGTTTGAGAGGTTTTATTCTTGTTCTAAGATACTAAAAGTGAAGAACAAGAAATTCACATATTAATTCCATATAGTTCATTGTGAAAGCTAGTTTCACAAATTGGTCTAGCAACCAAGATCAAGTGTTTCTTGATATTCGTTCGTGGTGTGGATACCGTTAGAGGGTGATGCTTATCATCTCAAGTTCGTGATCTTGTTTGTGATTGTGTTCGTGATCAAGTTTCAAAAAGCTACACCAAATTCAAGGTTGTTAAATCAAACGCTTCAAGGGTTAGTATTCTTGTATTTATCGTAGATGTATTTGATTTAATCATATGAATGGATCTATAGGCTTTGGGTTTCATAAATTTTAAATGCTATATTCCGCTGCGCATGTTGCCTCGAAACCCAACAATTCGCTTCTCAAAGAAGATTGAAGTGCAGTATGAAATAAAGAAGTATCATATTAAGAAAAATCTGCGGTTCAGGGTGAAAAGGAGCACAACGCGAAAGTGGACTATTGAGCATTTAGTAAAAGAGTTTCCCTGCAATTTCTATGTGAATGTGAGTTTGAAGAATGGTGGGTATTGGGAAGTAATTAAGTACAAGGGTCCATATTTTTGCTTGGCATCAGATGTTAGCGGATATCATCCCAACTTAGATGCTCAGTTTATAGGATGAGAAGTTATGGAATTCATCGAGGCTGATCTTGAGTAAAAGATTGCGCTTGTTAAGGCAATAATAAAAGCAATGCACTGTAAGGATATTTCATATTGGAAGGCATGGTGTGGTAAACAAAAAGCCATCGCTGAAGCATTTGGGGACTGGGAAGACTCTTACATAAAGTTACCACGTTTGTTAGCAGCTATTCAAAAGTGGAACCCTGGCACCATTGTGGATTATTCTAATCGTCCTCATGTTGGTCCTCCAGGTATATTTGACCGTGTGTTTTGGGCATTTGGCCCTTGTTTGGAAGCATTCTCTCATTGTCATCCTGACATTTCTATTGATGGAACTTTCTTGCATGGTAGATATAAAGGGATAATACTTATTGCTATGGGTGTTGATGTAAATGATAGTTTACTTCCACTTGCTTTTGCTATTGTTGAAAAAGAGGACCATGAAAACTGGTATTGGTTCTTACATCTTGTTATCAAACATGTTATTAAGGGTCAAGAAGTTTGTTTGATATCTGATCGCCATAGTGACATCCTTGCCACGGTTGGAGATAATTCATGGCCACGAACTATTGTGCACAGGTGGTGCATGTTGCATTTGTGAGCAAATTTCCTTCACGCTCACAAGGGTGTAGGCTTAAAAGATCTTTTTTGGCGTGCTGTTAGCGCCACCCAGGACAAGAAGATGGAATTTTTTATGGCTCAGATTCGTATAATCAATCCCGAGGCAATTAAATGGTTTGAGTTGTTGGATGCTAGAAAGTGGTTATTGGCGCATGATTCTGGATATAAGTACGGCATTAAGACTACCAATTTGTCTAAAGTTTTTAATGGTGTCATAAAAGGAGCACGGGAGATGCCTATTTTAGCAATTGTTGAGACTGCTTTCTATAGGTATGTGGAATACTTTCATAATACACTGTCAGGATCAATAAGGGCATTAGGGGGTATCCTGGTAACCCCAACATAAATGCGAGACTACAGTTCAGTCAAAGGGTTCAAAATAAATATGACTTCAACTTGAAGAAGGCTGGCTATCATCATGTTAGAAGGTTTAACAATACGTCAATGGGAGTTTATCAAGTGACAACTGGAAAACGCGGTGAAAGAGGTGGAAGGGTTCAAGTCGTGGAGTTGGGTCCTCGAACATGCACTTGTGGCAAATGGGTGCAATATCATTACCCTTGTTCTCATGTTCTTGCGTACTTCAAAGCCCAACATGTCGATGGTTTGAATTTTATTGATTCCTTTTAGAGTCTTGATGCCTACTACAATATATGGAGGGGCACTTTTAGTCCGATCCATGAAGGTCACACTAAAATAAGGAAGGCCTAAATCAAGGCGAATTAGAAATAGGATGGATTGGCAAGTGGAGAAAAGGAAGTTTCGTTGCGGGATATGCAAGGGAGAAGGTCACACTAAAATAAGGTGTCCAACTACTAGGGAGCAGAACTAAATGTTATTTTCAAGTCGTGGAATTTAGTACTTGTAATATGTTTAACTATTCGTGAATGTTATTTTATTTGAACTTGTAATATGTTTAACTATTCGTGAATGTTATTTTATTTGAAATTGTAATATGTTTAACTATTCGTGAATGTTATTTTATTTGCAGTTTTTATATTTAGTACTTTAAACTATTAAGTATTATTATTTTAATTGAACTTGTAATATATTTATTTACTTGTGAATGTTATTTTATTAAGTGTTTGAAAAAATGATGGCAGAATATTGGTTTTTACTCAATAAAAATAACATGTCCAACAAATACTTAATTAATCATCCCAAACACTTAGTGACCACATCCCGGTCACATAGGAAATAATACATAAATCCTATATTAATAAACCCAAATATTCAGTGACCACATCCCGGTCACATAGGAAATATTATATAAATCCAAATATTACATTAATCAAATTAACTTAACTATCCTTAGGGAATACATTGGAAACATTAGGAAGTGTAATGTTAAGGACTTTTTTTATCGTGAGATGGCATAGACAACAACCTAATAGATCAACAAACCAAACATTTAGATGGAGGTATTAATGATGATTCAAAAGTGTACTGACTTTTATGATTTAATACTTCATACCTCCTTAAGTATCAAAACAGCACCAACACTTATGTCACTTGCAAACTCACTCTCCTTAAGCACTTTCTTATGAATGGAAGCTTCAATTGTATCCGTAGGATCCTGCATAAATTTGACCCTGCTTTAGTAACTCAACACATATTTCACCCATGCTAAGTTCATATTCTGACCTTGAAAGTCACCCAAAGATCGCCCAAACCATTTGGTGTTATCTCCTTAATAATAGCAACAACCTAATAGAAAAAATGTACCGATCAATTATCTTTACATATATTTTAGCTATAATCAATGTTGATATTATACCTGATCCACCCTGTCATATTTGATGCATTTCTTCTTGATCATGTTCAACGGATAATACGCACCCTCGGCAGTGAGATACTCCATTGCAGATAGCCAAGGTCTGCGTTGGAAATATTTATCCTCCCCGGCTCTTCAATCGCTCTCCTTATGTACTCTTGTGTCGACATCGGGGGTCCCTGAGAGACATGAGCTTTTCTGGAGTTTTTCCGGCGCATGGAGGACTGTGCGATACCAGCGGGACCAGGTATAATATGAGGTGGTGGAGATTCTAACTCTCGTTCGATTTGAGAGAGATGAGATTGAGGATTAGAGGTTTGACTAGGACCAGGAATAGGATGCAGTCCACGATACCAGCGGGGGAGCGATGGATCTATTTGAGTTTTGTTTGAATTAGTTTTTAGGTCACCGAGCCTTTTAAAGGGAAAATATTCTGAATAAAAGCGGCATTGCCAGTACCGGTTTTGACAGTTCCGATAAAAATGACATTGGTAGTGTTGTTTTTGACAGTTCCGATAAAAACGGGATTAGTAGTGCCATTTTTTACAGTTCTGATAAATCTATTTTTGGGACTGATGTCTAGTTTGTTCGATGTACCTGTCTCAAAATTCATGAAATCTAGAAAGTGATGGTTAGATATCATTTATTTATAACATATATAAGACCAACCATGATCTTTTTCTTGAATTTAGGAGCATTTTATGATGTCCAAACAAGTTTTACAAGATTAAATCCAAAACAGTCAAAGCTGCTAGAATGGTGTATACCCACAAAAGATCCATTTTATTCATCATGATAAGGTGCGATTTACAGAAAACACAAAACATGAAACTTGTGTTGGAAAAAGTGTGGTTTTGAAGGAAATTATAAGGAATTTCCATAAGGGTAATTTTGTCCAATGACAAAATTGATTATGGGTTTGTGTTCTACTCCATGAGAAGAATGAAATCAAGTATTAATTTGTTCAAAATAGTTATTGGATGAATGAGATATGAATGCTCAAAGTAAGTAGGTTGGAAAGTGAAAATGTGGTTTTCCCACATTGGAAGGGAAATGAACTTATTACTAGTATATAGACTTGGGCACTAGAGTAGTGTTCAAGACTAAGTAGCATAGAGGCTCTCTCTCGCGCGCAGGGGGGGTGCAAATCAAGTTCCAATTTGGCTTGCGAGGTTCTTACTCGTTTGAAGCACACTGAAACAGATCAAACCCAAATTAATTGTGTTTAATTTTGGGTTAATGGCTGATATCCGTTTTGATTCTAGCCTTTTCACATCTATAAAAGGGAGAGCTCACAGCCATTTTGGAGCACACTGAAACAGATCCTCTACCATCTCTCTTTGTTTCATATTGCTTCTAATTTTCTTTTGGCCTCTTTTATATTACGAAAAGGTGATACTGTCCAAGCACATTTCAACTCGCCGGGAAACTTAGGTGCGAAGTGCCCCCGGTCCGCACGTTCTATCCTGGGAGACTAGCGTTCCAAGCAAACTCAAGCACACATGGTGAGGGGACGAATAAGTCTTAAGGAGACAGTGACTAGCATTGGGCTCGTGCAAACAAAGATCAATTTTACTTTTCTGTATTTCCAGTTTATTTTCAATTTTATTATTCTGTAATTGTTCTTTTCTGTTGTAACCGCTAACAATCTTAAGACTTATTTCCTAACAGAGGGAACAGATTACAGATTTAAATGAACTGGTTATACTCAAGGTACTAACTGGTTGTTGTGTTTCAGATGATGATTGATACCAACACTGCTGGAAAGGAAACACAAACTGGAACCCAAACTGGAACTGGAAGTAGTTTGAACATTGTTACTAACCCTACAACAGTTCATATCTCGACTCCTCATGCTAAAAAGCCCGAGAAGTTTTTTGGCCACAATTTCAAGCGTTGGCAATAACAGATGCTTTTCTATCTCACTACCTTGAATTTGGCTAAATATCTGAAAGAGGATATGCTTAAGGTGAGTGAGAATGAAACTGATGTTACTACCTTGGCTGCGGTAGAAACATGGAAACATGGGGAGTACTTGTGCAAAAACTATGTCCTCAATTCGCTTTCAGATTCTCTTTACAATGTGTTTAATGAAAATAAAACTGCTAAGGAATTGTGGGTGTCTTTAGAACACAAGTATAAAATTGAGGATGCGGGAACAAAGAAATTCATTGTTGCCCGTTTCCTTGATTATATGATGGTGGACAACAAGACTGTGAATACTCAAGTTGATGAGTTGCAAACCATTTTGAATGAGGTTCATGCCGAGGGTATGGTTCTAAGTGAAAGTTTCCAAGTGGCTGCAATAATTGAAAAATTGCCTCCATCTTGGATTGATTTCAAGAACTACCTTAAGCATAAGCGAAAGGAAATGGATGTTGAAGGGCTTATTCTTCGATTAAGTATTGAAGAAGGTAATAGGGCGGCCGAGAAAAAGTTTGCCCCTAGTGTGGCTAAGGAAAATGTGGTAGGGCATGGTCAAAGCTCCAAAGGCAAAGGCCATGGTAAGGGAAAAGGGAAGGTTGGGTCAACCGCAAAACAATCCAACTTGGGACCAAAGGGTGGTGTTTCCAAGAAGAAGTTCCTTGGAACTTGTTACAATTGTGGTGGTGAAGGCCACAAGTCTTATGCTTGCAAGGCACCCAAGAAGGCTCGTGAAGCAAATCTGGTTGAAGGCATTGCTAAATATGTGTCCGAGATGCACCTCGCGGCTGTGATTTCTGAGGTGAATTTGGTGGGTTCAAACCCAAATCACTGGTGGATAGACACCGGTGCTACTAGACATGTGTGCTCCAACAAAGACATGTTTAGTAATTTTGTTTCTAAGGATGGCGAGAAGCTATTCATGGGGAATTAGGCCACATTCGAGATCAAAGGTGAAGGGAAAGTAGTTTTAAAGATGACATCCAGGAAAGAGCTTACTCTCAACAATGTGCTTTATGTGCCCGAAATCCGGAAGAACTTGGTGTCTGGATCGCTTTTAATTAAGCATGGTTTTTGTATTGTGTTTGAATCCAATGTAGTTACTTTGTCTAAGAGTGGAATGTTTGTAGGAGAAGACTATGTCAATGATGGCTTGTTCAAGCTAAGTGTAATAGTGGTTAAGCCAAAAGCTAATGAAATGAATATCTCTTTTGTTTACTTACTTGAGTAATCTAATTTATGGCATGCTAGACTTGGACATGATAATTTTGATTCTATACGTCGTTTAACAAATTTAAATTTTATTCCAAAATTTAAAGTTGAGTGTAAACAAAAGTGTGAAACTTGTGTAGAAGCAAAATTAACAAGAAGGTCATTCCATTCAATTGAAAGACATAGTGAACCACTTGAATTGGTTCATACGGATTTATGTGATTTTAAATCAACACAATCACGTGGGGGCAATAAGTACTTTATGACTTTTGTAGATGATGGCACAAAATTTGTTATGTGTATCTTCTCAAAAGTAAAGATGAAGCAATAGAGAAGTTTACTCTCTATAAAAATGAAGTTGAGAATCAATTAAACCGGAAAATTAAGGTGCTAAGAAGTGATAGGAGAGGTGAATATGAATTTCCATTTGAAGCAATTTGTGCACAAAATGGAATTAAACATACAACCTCCGCACCTTATACACCCCAACAAAACGGTGTTGCCGAAAGGAAAAATCGGACATTAAAAGAAATGATGAACGCAATGTTAATAAGTTCGGGACTACCGGATAACATGTGGGGAGAAGACGTGTTGTCGGCTAACTACGTGTTAAATAGAATACCCCGAAAGAAACAAGACAAAACCCCTTATGAACTATGGCATGGAAGACTACCAAGTTACAAATACTTGCGAGTGTGGGGGTGTCTTGCAAAGGTAGCCATACTTCCACCTAAAAAGGTGAAAATTGGGCCGAAAACTATTGATTGCATATTTATTGGGTATGCACATAATAGTAGTGCGTATAGATTTCTTGTGTATGATTCAAAAATTGAAGATATACACAAGAATACTATAATGGAATCTATAAACGTGTCTTTCTTTGAGAATATATTCCCATGTAAGTCAAGAAATGAGGCAAGCTCATCGACTAGGGTTATAGATTCAATAGAAGAAGAACAAGTACAAGATAAAACTGAAGAAGAAGAAGAGGTGGAACCGCGACGGAGCAAAAGAGCTAGGGTTGAAAAATCCTTTGGTCCTGAATTTCTAACCTATATGGTAGAAAGTGAGCCACAAAGTTATAAAGAAGCCGTTAGCTCTTCGGAAGGACCTTTGTGGAAGGAGGAAATTAAAAGTGAAATTGATTTCATTTTGCAAAATCACACTTGGGAATTAGTGGATCTTCCTCCGGGAAGTAAACCACTAGGATATAAGTGGATTTTCAAAAGAAAAATGAAAGCGGACGGAACAATTGACAAGTATAAGGCCCGTCTTGTAATTAAAGGTTATAGACAAAAAGAAGGCCTAGACTATTTTGATACATATTCTCCAGTCACAAGAATAACATTAATAAGAGTTGTACTTGCAATTTCCACTTTGAGAAATCTTGAAATACATCAAATGGATGTAAAAACGGCTTTTCTAAATGGAGATTTAGAAGAAGAAATTTACATGGAACAACCCGAGGGGTTTGTTGCACATGGACAAGAGAACAAGTGTGCAAGTTAGTAAAGTCATTATATGGCTTAAAACAAGCACCAAAACAATGGCATCAAAAGTTTGATAACACCATGATGCAAAGTGGATTTAAAATAAATGAATGTGACAAATGTGTCTATACTAAAACCACGGAAAATGGCTATGTCATTTTGTGTCTTTATGTAGACGACATGCTTATCATTGGGAGTAATGATAAGATGATTAAATCCACCAAAGACATGTTGAACTCAAAATTTGACATGAAGGATTTGGACGTTGTGGACATAATCCTTGGAGTTAAATTTTTTAGAATATCCAATGGACTTGTATTAAGTCAAACTCATTATGTGGATAAAATTCTTGAGAAATTTAGTAAGGATGACAATGGAATTGTGAGTACTCCGTTTGACCAAAATATTTATCTTTCAAAGAATAGAGAAGATCCGGTGTCTCAATTAGAGTACTCATGAATTATTGGAAGTCTAATGTACTTGATGAGTTGTACTCGGCCTGATATTGCTTATGCTGTTAGCAAACTGAGCCGGTATACTAGTAATCCTGGAACAAATCAGTGGAAGGGTATAGTAAGAGTACTAAGGTACTTGAGATATACTCGTGATTTTGGATTACACTACTATAGACATCCAGCGGTGAAAGAAGGATATAGTGATGCTAATTGGATATCAGATATCAAAGACTCAAGGTCTACGAGCGGATATGTATTCACATTGGCAGGTGCAGCTATATCATGGAAATCTTCTAAGCAAACTGTTATAGCTTGATCAACCATGGAATCTGATTTTATAGCATTAGATAAATGTGGTGAGGAAGCCGAATGGCTATGCCAATTTCTAGAAGATATTCCAAAATGGGATAAACCTGTGCCAGCGATTTGTATACATTTCGATAGCAAACTGCGATTGGTAGGGCACAAAATCATATGTATAATGGTAAGTCTAGACATATACGTCGACGACATAATACCATTAAGCAACTAATTGCAACTGGTACCATATCTATTGACTATGTAAAGTCAAAAGATAATTTGGCGGATCCGCTAACCAAAGGGTTAACTAAAGAAGTGGTTGCAAAGTTGACATTGGGAATGGGATTAAAGCCCCTTGAGAAGTTAAACACAACGGAAAACCCAACCTAGTTAACTGGAGATCCCAAGATCTAGGTTCAAAAGGGACAACCTAACTGTTAAAAGACTTGTAGTATCACTCTGGGGGTTACCCCATACCCATTCCTTAAAAGTGACATCCCGAGAGGAATAAGGTTAAGCCGTTGGCTTTTAATGATTCTTATGTGAAGTAAAACGGGTTACTTAAAAACAATCACCTATGTGAGAAAGAAGTGTGGGCCGCTTTGAGAAGAATTATGTGAGGCTTAATTCTTAGACCTTATCACAGAACTAGGCATTGTGCTCCAGGGCCATAATGGACACAGCTATGAGAGCTGAATTTTGTTAGGGCGATACCTATGCAAAGTATATGATCGGGTACATAAAAAGCTAGCAGTTCAAGGACATCGTGTCTACTGATTAGCGAGTAGAGTAAATATATCTTGCAAGGGAAGGTTCAAATGGCAGACCCTACCTATCCTATGCAGGTTTTTGACTGCCAGACTTTATCACCTATCCTCATGAATTTCCTTCATGTGGGGGATTGTTGGAAAAAGTGTGGTTTTGCAGGAAATTATAAGGAATTTCCATAAGGGTAATTTTGTCCAATGACAAAATTGATTATGGGTTTGTGTTCTACTCCATGAGAAGAATGAAATCAAGTATTAATTTTTCAAAATAGTCATTGGATGAATGAGATATGAATGCTCAAAGTACGTAGGTTGGAAAGTGAAAATGTGGTTTTCCCACATTGGAAGGGAAATGAACTTATTGCTAGTATATAGACTTGGGCACTAGAGTAGTGTTCAAGACTAAGTAGCATAGAGGCTCTCTCTCGCGCGTAGGGAGGGGTGCAAATCAAGTTCCAATTTGGCTTCCGAGGTACTTACTCGTGCATGGGCGCGTCCTGCGAACACGAATGTAGCACCGAAATGGCCTAGTCGAACCAACCCACCTTTTGTCATATTTTTGATTTTGTAAATCAAAAATTAATGAGCAGTTTTGATTTCAAACGAGTGTAACCATAAAGGATCATTTGTTGTCTTAATTTCGTATTAAGTGACATAAAATAAAAACTAATCAAACCCAAATTAATTGTGTTTAATTTCGGGTTAATGGCTGATATCAGTTTTGATTCTTACTTTTTCACATCTACAAAAGGGAAAGCTCACAGCCATTTTAGAGCACACTGAAACAGATCCTCTACCATCTCTATTTGTTGCATATTGCTTCTAATTTTCTTTTGGCCTCTTTCCATATTACGAAAAGCTGATACTGTCCAAGCACATTTCAACTCGCCGGGAAACTTAGGTGCGAAGTGCCCCCGATCCTCACGTTCTATCCTGGGAGACTAGCATTCCGAGCAAACTCAAGAACATGTGGTGAGGGGACGAATAAGTCTTAAGGAGACAGTGACTAGCATTGGGCTCGTGCAAACAACGATCAATTTTACTTTTCTGTATTTTCAGTTTATTTTCAATTTTATTATTCTTTAATTGTTTTTTTCTGTTGTAACCGCTAACAACTTGTTCATAACATCTTCAATATTAATCACCTAAAATATCAAGCCCCTAAAGCAAGTTTAAGTTGACCAAATGACCTCTAACTTTTGATAGTTAGAACAACAAGCACATCATTCTGAGAGAAAATAGTGGAAATAAAACATGGAAAACAATAGTTCTACTAGTTGTAAAAATATGATCTTTACATTCTCATTTTCCTTGTTCGGTGTAGCACAAAATCTATTTTACATGCTAAGACCAAAAACCACATTTATTATGAGTAATGGAGATGACAAGATAGAAAGGTCTCAACTCAAAGCCTGCTAGACAGTTATGTACATTACGAAAACAACCATCAAAACTCAAGCAAATGAAGTGATATGGGCATGAAAATTTGTGTGTGCATAGACATACAAATAATACATCAATCCAAATATGTAGTGACCACATCCGGTCACATAGGAAATCCATCAGAGATAAGCAGATGGGGTGTAATTGCTAGGAGGATTACGTGTCCTATCACCTCTCCTATGCAACATTCGAGAAAATACACGACCCAAACGTGATGTGTAAGTTTGATGTGATGACAATGGTACTTTAGTAGGGTCTATGTGAGTCGTACCGCTACCAAAAGATGGAAACTCCAGAAATGACGTCGGAGGTAGACCAAAGCTTCGCCTTCCACTCTCACTCCCTGGAGGTGGAGTTAGAGTATAATCCGTTTAAAATCTTCACCTTCCACTCCCACTCCCAGAACCATATGATGTAAAACCCATCCCTGGAGGTATAGTTGGAGTATAATCCATCTAAGTGATACCGCTCTGGGGAGGAATCTTATAGGTGTTTCCTCCCTGGGAGAAAGATTCAGAGTCTCTAAAGGTGTTTGGATCCTCGGTATCGTCCTCCTCATTCTCTGACTCCTCTCTCTCCTCTTCCTCATCATGTAACCCCATATCTGGCTGTATCTCTGGATCGTCCTGCACGTGTCGAGCATGTCTACGAACCTGATTTCGCCTTTGTGGCACCCCTTGGACATGATCTTTTGGTGGTGGTGGAGCTTCGACGGCATCTAGTCGTTTCAGCTCATTAGTAGCTGCTAAGGATTTTGTGATGAGACGACGAGTAAGAAGTAGGTGTTCTAAGGCTGGGTCGTTTGGGCCTACCATAGCTATGCCATTCTCATTGGATTGGTACGCGCGTTGAAGGTTATGAATCTTTCGAAATCAATTAAAGAGAATATAATTATGACGATAAAATGGTAAAACAAAAAATTGGTAAAAGTGTTATGTAGTATTTAGCTTACCAAACCCTCGTACCGACAAGAATGTGCCGTGTACCCCCCCTCCTCTACATCATTTGGATGCTCGATCAAAAACCGAGTAATCCGTATGTACCATAACATATAGTGATGGTGTAATGTACATCCTCGACACCATATTGCCCAGCAACAACCGAAAGATTTCGTTGGTTCCACAATCTTATGCACTGTCCGTCGAAGACTACCTAATCAACTTCTGACCGACCTCGCCGATCAATTGCATGCAGGTACGTACTCGTGTCACATGGCGCAGGTATAGGTTGTAACAACCCGAACTGCCTCATAACGTGATTTGGAAGGTGCCACTCAACCCTATCAAAAAAAATAAGGGGCGCCTTCGTTCTCCATATACCCTGTCCTTGCAAGCAATTATGTAGAACATGGACACTTGTGTATGGCCGCCACAGAACCTGACTCTCAGTTAGATACGTTAGTTGATCTCGGTATCTATGCAGGTTGTCACCGGTAATATGTGAAAATGACAAGGGACCTTGCCACTTACATATGGAGCAATTGACATAAAAAGTAGTAAATAAAAAACCTCATAAATAAATAACATATTTTGTGCAGTTAATGAAGTAATTTTAAAATACCGGCAACCATATGGAAAGAATGGACCCTCTAGAAGTATGGCATCTCCCCGTGTCCTTTTTGGTCGTGTACACAACAACCTTTCCCAAGCCCAAAGCTAAAAAAGTAAAGATAAAAATAAGTGTCACGTACAACAAATATTTTATTCACTAGTATAATATAGTATAATCAAATATAATTGACATACATGTACTAGTGTTAAGAATCCAGCACAGCCTTTCGAATCGGTCTTCATCGCTACACATAGCTCCCGATACAAAAAGGCTAAAACCGCACTATCCCAACTGTAATTCTTAATCGTGTCCATGTCCCTAAGCAGTGGGAGGTGTAGACACCCCGCCTTGGACCGCTCACCCCGCCTTGGACCGCTCACCCCGATTGCACACTTGATTTTGTGTTTCTCCCTATTTTAAGTGTTTTCTGTTAGTTTCTGTTACTTTGATTAAGTTCTAGACGGGCTCCGTTAAGTCCAGGGACTAAACTAAATAACAGTTCTAACTTTCTAGTCCATTCTATCAAAATTCGCCTTCCAGAGTCGCGCCCCTCCGCCTGTTGAGGCCAGACGCGCGCTCCTTCCGCCGCCTAGGTGGGATGCGCGCGCTTCTGGGGTGTGTCAGTTACAGATTCTGCCCAAGAATCTCTCCCTTGCTCATTATACATGATTTTTCCCAGGAAAGATTTCTTAGAGACTCTGTTTGGCTCCAAAAACTCCCATTTTACAACTATAAACCCCCCCCCCCCCAATCCATCATTGAAAAGGGGTCTCAACCTTGAAAACTCTTCTCAAAACAAAAACTCTAGGCAATTTACAAAAGGTATTCTCTCCAAGTATTCAACCTCTTCTTTAAGACTTTTCAAGAGGTTCTCTTTGAAGGATATTATAGGTAAAATGTATTAACTTTATTCTTTACTTCTTCTTCTTCTTCTAAATTCTTCTTCTTCTTCAAACAAATGTGCAATCACCCCAAAATCATTTGGGACATGACACCAATGGCCCTTTCATTACATTGAATTGGCCTAGGAGTTATCTCCCTACATTCTAAACAATCAAAACCCTTTTTAAAACCCCCCTCTTTATCATTTATTCAAATAGGAAGAACACATCTATCTTTAAAGTGAATTATGAACAAACAAGACTGATTTTGCTCGGGCAAAATGGGTGTTTAAGTACTTCCCATTTCGTAACCTAACCCCCGAACCCCTAATCCTTAGAATCTCTGTTTTCATAAATCAAACTTAGGCTCATAAACTTTAGGTTTTCTTACGTTCCTCAAAAATGTGGGTGGCGACTCTAAAACATAATTAGACATCCTAGGATAATTCACCGCTCCAGCCAAGCCGTGGTTTCCCCCGGGGTATCTACAGTGGCGACTCTGCTGGGGACAGCTTGAGGGTTAAGCTTGTGTTTCTGTTCATAATTCACTTTTCTGGGCATTCTGGAAATTGATATGGGAAGCGCCCGCCTCGGACCTTCATGGTCCAAAGCGTGCGCGTCCCACATCAAATTCCATAACCGCCCGCCTTTCATGTGTTCTTCCTATTCTTCCTATTATTTCATGCTAACAAACATTGCAGGGGTTTCATTACATAATCAAGACCAGGGCAATCCTTGAGTCCATAAGTTTCTGACAATCTGACAGGTCAGCCCAGAAGCGGGCGCCTCCCATGTAAAATGCGCCAGGCGGGCGCTTCCCACAACACCAGCCCGAGGGGCGCGCTTCTGGGCCAATTTCCAGGACAAGAACAGGTTTCAGGGACTGAATAGAACAATGGGGTGTGGGCACAGTTGCCTGCATCAGAACATAATTGGACCTTTGGACTGTCTTAATTTTGTGTTTATTTACCGATCACACGGGTCATTCGGGAGTTGTAATTTACGTGCTTATGTGTTTTTTTTATCTTTTCTTTAAAAAAAAAAATAATAAAAAATAAAAAAAATAATTGTCTCGTGATAGACCTCACACTACATGCACATTACTCCTATGAATTGCTCACTATCGAGTCGTACAAGTCCATAACCCCAAACCCGTCGAGGCCCGTCCTAGAAAGTTTCAAGCTCCACCCGACCTTGACTCTTTCGAAGCGGTCAACCTCAGCGTGTGGCGTAGTTCAAGACTACATGCAGGGGGTGACTTTAAGCCTCTCTTTAGCCGAGCACAAACCACACAATTCTAGTTAGGGTCTAACACTCCGTGACCAAGTTGGTTTTCATGTACCGAGATTTCCCTAAACTAATGTTTTCAAATCATTCATGCCACCTTGTTGATACATACGCAATAAAAATCCGTCCCCAAAATTGGTTATTTTGGACGAAAATAAAAAAATCTGTCCCCGCATGTATGCTTTACTACATTGATGTAGTTTAATCCCGATACATGTAGGATTCACAAACGTGATGGAATCCGATGAGTATATGGGACCGCGAGATGGTCTATATACTAGTGTGACGATTCCATTATCTTCTTAGAAACCCCAAGAGGGAACCCGTCCCTTTGACTTATATATATAAAAAAAAGTCTTTTTCTTATGTGGTTCGAGTCGTGTGCCCAATGTGTGTTCTCAACCTCTTCATGGACCGAAAGTGTGAACCGAGACTGACAAGGGCTACATCTCCAATTATAGGTCTGATTGGTACTCTCCGCGTCTACAGGGACTCATCCAACAGGCTTATCCGTGAACCGATCACTCCAACAGCTTCTACATCATCAATGGCTGGCGACTCCAGCACCAACAACGCCATGACTCTCGAACAGCTCTCTGCTATGGTTCGAGCACTCCAACAACAAGTCTCTACCCTTAACCAAGAAGCTCAAACCAAGGAAAACTTGTGGAAAGCTGTAGACACCCCGCCTTGGACCTCTCACCCCGATTGCATACAAAGTATTTTTATTTAACTTATTTTTGTTGATTTCTGTTACTTCGGTTAAGTTCCTAACTGATTCCGTTAGTTTTGGACTAAACTGCATAACAGAGTTAACTTTTAGGGTCATTCTGTCATTCTGTCATTTTTTACCCGCGGGCGCTTCCGGCACTGCCAGTGAGCCGCGCGCGCGTCCCGCCCCAAAAGCCGGACCCGCGCGCTTCCCACTTTGGCAGTAACGGATTGCACCTTATTTCCCTCCCTTTTCTTATTTACAAACATCTTTTTTTATCACAAAAACCATCTTTTTACATCCACATTCATCCCCCCTTTTCTCATTAACTCCCAATCCCAAATTCTAAGCCTTTTCCCAAAAACTAATATTTCTTTCATTTATTATTTGATTTCTTTTATTTCTTTTATTTTTCTTTTATTCATTTATCTTATTTGTGATTGGCTCATTCCATTTCACATGGATGACCAATTTCCCTCCATCATTTCCCTCTCTTTTTTACCTATAAAAACCATCATCTCCTACCTTGGAAATGGACCTCATTTTTTAGATCTTAATCTCACATTTTCACTACACCTACACTATACACAATTTTCTACACAAATTCTCCAACAAGAGTTTTTATACAACAAATTGTTCTACAACAATTTCATTACAACAACAACACTTTCAAGTCAAGGTTCCAAGTCCTCTTTCTCAAGGTACAACTCCATTTTCTTCCTTTGTTTTCTTCTTCTTGATGTATGCAATCCCCATTAATGGGACATGACCAACATGACTACTTCACATATTGAAGTTAGTTAAGGTTATCTCCCTAAATTTTAATCTTAACTTTAATTCACCATGTTAATTTCTCTTCATCTCTTAATGTAATTCTTTAACATTACTTGTTACATGTAATCTTTATCATTAAATAAATAAAACAATTCTATTTTATTTCCCCTTTTCCTCTCATCACAATTGTTAGCACATTTCTATTTAATTAATTGAAGGACATGTAAATATTAGAACACCAACAGTAGCAAGACCCGCGTAAGCGGGGCGGAGTGGGTGTTTAAGTACTTCCCACTCCGTCACCTAACCCCCGAACCCTTCTCTCCCGAATCTCTGGTTTTGTACATAAATTAGGCTATTTCTAGGTTTTTCTTATGTTCCTTTAAAAACATAGGTGGCAACTCTAAACAATCTAAAAACAAGTTAGACATCCTAGGATAATTCACCGCTCTAGCCAAGTTGTGGTTTCCCGGGGTATCTACAGTGGCGACTCCGCTGGGGACGATTTAGAGGGTTAAACTTGCGTTCTTAACTTTTGGTGTTCTTATTACTGTTTTCTGGGCATTCTGGTAAAAAAGGGTGGGAAGCGCGCGCCTCTGGCCTTCTTGGCCTAAAGCGCGCGCGTCCGACCCCAATTACCAGAATCGCCCGCCTCCTTTCTTGTCCTTCAATTCCATGTTTATGTGCTAACAATTACTGCAGGGGAAAGAATTTTTTATTTAGGGTCAAGGCAATCCCTTGAACCCACTGATTCGCAGATACTGCCCAGAATCGGGCGCCTCTGCCCTTCTTTGTCTACCGCGCGCGCCTTCCGAATAGGCCACCCAATGAGCGCGCTTCTGGGCGCATTCCCAGAACAGAACAGTGCACAGAAAACAGAACAGAGCAGAATGACAATGTGTGGGCAGCGGGCCTGCACAAAACTTCTTTTATTTTCTGTTTGTTTTATCGGTCACACGGGTGATTCGAAAGTTGTAATTATGTGCTTATTTGTTTTTTTTTTATTTCTTTTGAAAAAAAAAAAATGTTTTGTCACATTTTAGACCTCAGACTACATGCACATTATTCCTATGAATTGCTCACTATCGAGTCGCACAAGTCCAACCCCAAACCCGTCGAGCCCCGTCCTAGAAAGTTTCAAGCTCCACTCGACCTTGGCTCTTTCGAAGCGGTAAACCTCAGCCCGTGGCGTAGTTCATGACTACATGCCGGGGGTGACCTTTGAGCCTCATATTCAAGCCGAGCACAAGCCACACAATTCTAGTCTAGGGTCTAACGCTCCGTGACTCAAGTCGGTTTCCATGTGCCGAGATTTCCCTAAACTAATGTCTTCAAATCATACATGCCAATTTGTTGCAATGGACGAAATAAAACTCCGTCCCCAAAAGTGGCTATTTTGGACGAAAATAAAAATCCGTCCCCGCATGTATGATTTACTACATTAATTTAGTTTAATCTCGACACATGTAGGGCTCACAAGCGTGGTGGTTTCCGATGAGTATATGGGACCGCGAGAAGGTCTATATACTAGTGTGACGATTCCACTATTTTTTCTAGAAACCCCAAAAAGGACTCCGTCCTTCCGACTTTGTAAATAAAAAAAAAGAGTCGTTTTTCCTTATGTGGTTGAGTCTTTTTCTTTGTTTGTGGGTTAATTCATTTTAACCAAAAGGTGTTTGTGGGGCCAATCTAAGATCAACCGTGCTCTTTCAATAGGTCCAATGGCTTCCAACGGCAACAACAACAACGGTAGAAATGATTTCGTGTCCAACGAAGGGTTACTCAACATAATGAAATCAATGGGGGAACAAATGGATAGGATTGTCGAGGATGCCCGCCGTAAAGACAATTTGTGGCAAGCCCGTTTCGATATCGACAAGAGGATTCACAAAGAAGAGGTTTCCGAACTCAAGGCCCGTCTTGATTATGAAAGAAGAATTCACAAGGAAGAGGTTTCCGAACTCAAAGCCCGTTTGCAAGAGCTCACCGACAGCAAAGCAAAGTTCAATGATAAAGCATGCTCAAGTGGCCCGACCCTCAAAAGCTACAAAGGTACCACCAACAACCGAGTTTTCACTCCTCTCCAAGGAGTAACCCAAGCCGAGGCATTTGAAATTTTGGTGGCAAGAGGGAAGATCAAACCTTTGGAGGGGTACAAGCCGAAGGCAATACTGAAAAATCATGCTCATGGTGAATGGTGCGGCTACCACAAGCATAGTGGCCACACTACCGAAGGGTGCTTCCTTCTCCGAAACATCATCCAAGATTTGATCGACAACGGCGAATTTACCGTCGGTGAAGAGCAACTCATCAAAGAAGTGGCTTGGTTTTGAAATGGGGCTTCAACAAAGAAGACGACGACAACAATCTCCGTTTCTCTTTCTCTACCTAGTAGTAGGAATAAAAAAAAAAAGAGTCAAAAGTCCTCTTTTGTGTGCATTAATGTTTTCTCTCGTCCCATGTTAAGTGTCGAGTCTTCTTATCAAATAAAAGTCGTTCTTGTCCTTATACACTCTTCCCAAAGACATCAAAACATCAACGGCAAAATCAAGACAAACAAGGTGGAGCAACAAGCATGGAGAAAAATCAAGCAAAGTTTTCAAAGGGGGATAAAAAAAAAAAAAAAAAAAAAACTCGCTAGGTTGAAATCATCAAATCAACCTAGGCAAAAGTTAGAGCACAAAAAAAAAATCCCCCTCAATCAAAGAAGATCAACATCATCATCCACCAACAAAGGACGAAACGACGAAGCAACAATTCCATCACGACGAATGGAGAATCCACAAGAACTACGGTGACCTGAGCCTCTACACTGGAGGAACGTAGGCAACCTACGGGTCCGGTCTCATGCAAGAAAGAAGATATGTTTAGCCCTAGCGCGTTATGGTGATCGGCCTTCATCTCGAACTTGTCAAGACATCTTTGTACGATTCATTTGCCAATGAATTAATCACCAAAAAGATTGAACAACTTTCTTAGATCTGGAATCATTTCGCGTTCCTTGTCGAGTCTAGGGCTTCTATTCTTTCTGCATACTCCCAATTTCTTGCAATCAAATTGGGGCTTCCCTTCTCTTCTCTCTTAATGACTTACTTGCCTTCGTGAGTCATTCAAAAAATATACATACATGAAGTCAATACTAGGGACCACTTCCCTAGTCAAGTCAATGTCACTCATCATTAGTGACAAAAGGTCTCCACCGCAAAATCACATGTCTTATCCCCTCAGCTAGAGTCAATGCACACTTCCTCATCAATTGAGTCAAAAAAAAATGATGAAGACGCAAAAGAGATGCCCGCTAGATTGAAAACCCGAAAGGGCGGTCTAGGCAAAAAACAGGGTGCGTCATAAAAAAAAATGAGAGAGTGAGAGAGAGAAGGGAAAGAGAAATGGAGATCTCCGGCCTCTAAAGAAGACAACTGCACGAGCTCTACATTGGATCTCCTCAGCAAGTCAATTCCCCACCAAGTCAACTTTGGGATTGCAAAAGGCTCGACAAGATATGGTACCATCAAAGGTTGTTTTGGGTTATTGGCATCATTCTCCAGCAGTGTGCATTTTTGGGTTCATGAAAAGAAGGCCCGTGGTAGCCAAGACCCATCCGAGAACGAGCCCATCACAAAAGGGCACGAGGTTGCACAAATAACCCATAGCTAGTCAATTGGCTTGGGCAGCAAATAGCAACAACATGTGTCTCAGTTTTCAAAGCTTCTTCAAGTATGTGCTTCTAAAGTACGCCGAAAGGCTCCCGAGAAATGGAGTAGCTCTTGCCATATCCTCTCATGTTTGTTCCCTCGCACGAGGATGAGTCACTCTTGCTTTGCTCAACAAATGGTGACGCCCTAGGGGCTATGTGACTCAAGGACAAGGACTTCTTTTGCTTCACTTGACAATCAATACACCCTAGAGGCTATGTTCGAGAAAGATGTGTGAGACTATCCTCAAAGTCTCCCAAAAGGGATGTCAAAAAGCCCTCTTGTCGCGTGTGCCCGTGCTCGTTTCCCCAATCAAGGATGGACCTTTCTCGCAATCAATGATGGCACTCTAGGGGCTACGGTCAAGTCTTAAAGGCTCCCTTGGCAAAGAGAAATTAACTCCCCAGTAGTATCCCCAGCCAAGTCATGTGCAACATTGGAAGCTTCCTCAATTCGGCACCGAAGGTCTCAACGGGCTTCGCAATCTACAATCTTTTGGGCTACGGCATTACAGTAATTCAAGCAAAGGGCAGTATTAGGGCTTCGCGACCGACAGTCTTTTGGGCAACAATACTCGAGCAACACAATTTGGGAGTAGTCTCCATGAAAGGGATCAAGCTTCAAAGGGTCTCTCAACACTTCAAGTCAAAGGCATCTTGGTTTTAAATGAAGACTCCGATGTTATGAATGAAGTTGATGATTTTTGTTAGAACTTTCAACGAGATCATGAAGAAAGTCTTAGAGAAAAGGAAAAAGATTCAATATGCTAAACTCTAATCAAAACAGGGTTATAGCGGGAAATGCCACAGCCAATCCCAATGTTTCTGCAATTCAACACCCCCTTCTCCAAGATCAAAAGCACAAGGTGCAGCTCAGATAAAGTTGGGCCACAGCACTGGTTGCATCCGAAGATCCGTCATTAGTTCAACGCAAGAAGAGTCAAGCAAGCATACTCATTTGAGACTTTATCACGCCAAGACCTTATCCTCCGCGACCTCAACGGTACCGCAAGATATTAGTGCATCCGTTGACATAAGCCCTCAGCCATTTGGGTATCGACCACAATGAGGCTATTCATCTCCCCAGTAAGAGCAAGAAGGAGATCCCTATCAAGACTTCTACCAAACGGTACATCCGCTCTCAATGCCGAGCCAATCACGAGATAATTTGGGGCTTTACAATGAAAGGTCTTCACATCCCGCCATCTACAAGCCCACGACACTTGGGGCTTTGCAATCTCTCGAAGATTGGCATCAACGATCTCCTCTTGGGGCTTGCTCACTACAACAACAAAGGGCGATTTACTCGAATGGGGCAAGAGCTGATTTATCTTGGAGCTATGCAAGTCCCTCAAAATTTGGCATCAAAGGCATTCTAGGGGCTTTACAATCAGCAACCCCTCATCTCGGCATCAAAAGCCTTTTGAAGCCCCATAATCGACAAATCTCTTGGGGCTAGACATCAATCTTCGTTGGGCACACCGGCGACAACAGAATACAAGCGAGGCAATCCGGACTTCGACTGAACATGACTTGATCTTGGGTTGGCTTCACAAGCACACAATGGTTAAAATGGTTCACCCACGAACTAAAAAAAAATCTTTTCCTCACATGTGTGCATATTCTTTCCTTTCTAAAAAAAAAAAAAAAAAAAAAAAAAAAAAAATCTTTTTCCTTTTCTCCTTCTATGTGCAAAAGTATGTGCTTTAGTTTGCTTTGCTCCTAGCTTCTCCTCCAGCATTCTCCATCATCCTTGAACTACGCTGATCTGATTCTCTTAAAGGGATACGTAGGCAGCCTTTTGGCACGACCAACCCATCATCCAGAATCATCCAAAATGCCATCTCACCAACCCAACATCAAGAGCATTCTCTCATCAATGGACATTCTCCATCAAAGCATCCTCCGCGAACATCAGGAATCCATCTCCTCTCAAGCGGCAATGGTAAGTGAAGGTATGAATACATCCAATGCTTTCCTCAAAATCACACCACACACAAGATCACTTTCTACATTCTTACTTCTCTCTCATTACAAAGGTGCTTTCAAGATCACATCACACCACGGGCACAATTTCTCTCAATCATCATATTTCATGCATGTCCCTGCACAAGCACATATACCTGCAAAGCACATAACAGGTACCACCGCAAAGCCAAACATCATCCGCTACTCAAGGCACTTCATCCCCAACAGAAAGTGATTCACAGTCAACTATGCCTGCATCCCCATAAAATCAAGCAACCACACGTCATCAGCAACCAAGCATTCCCCAGCAGATTTCAATCATCAACTCGCTCGCAAACGGGAGCGTATCGTCAACCGCTCGCAAACGGGAGCGTTTTCTACCAACTTGCTCGCAAACGGGGGCATGTTATCTCACACAGCTCGCAAACGGGAGCGTGTATCAAATCGCTCGCAAACGGGAGCTTTTCCTATCAACTTGCTCGCAAACGGGGGCATGTTATCTTTGACAGCTCGCAAACGGGAGTTCGTCATCAACCGCTCGCAAACGGGAGCGTTTTCTACCAACTTGCTCGCAAACGGGGGCATGTTATCTCTGACAGCTCGCAAACGGGAGTTCGTCATCAACCGCTCGCAAACGGGAGCGTTTTCTACCAACTTGCTCGCAAACGGGGGAATGTTATCTCACACAGCTCGCAAACGGGAGCGTGTATCAAACCGCTCGCAAACGGGAGCATTTCCTATCAACTTGCTCGCAAACGGGGGCATGTTATCTCAAACAGCTCGCAAACGGGAGTTCGTCATCAGCCGCTCGCAAACGGGAGCGTGCATCAAACCACTCGCAAACGGGAGTGTGTTATTAAGTCGCTCACACAGGGAGCGCACCCCCATCTCTCACAATTTCAAAATTCCCCACTTTCTTTAAATTGCGGCCGTGGTGGGCCGCCTCAAGCCACCACACCTTTTTAAATTTTTTGTGGCCGTGGTGGGCCGCCTCAAGCCACCACACCTTTTTATGTCGCGACCCCGGACCCCGCGGGCCCGAGACCGCGAGCTGGACGTCGACTTGAAACCAAAACTATGAAATACCGAAGTTAAAAATTTCATTTGATGCCAAAAGGTGATGATCCAAAGTTTTACAAAACCAAGTTTGATAAAAACCAATTACAACTATCATAAACTTCCACAAGTTTATGCCCAACAAAATAAAATATACAATTCTTAATGACGTCAATAAGGGTAAAACTATCCCCAAAAGGTTATACATTTAAATAATGTAAACCGATCCATAACAACCTGCCCCAAAATCTCAATCCTCTCGACGTCCTCCTTGAACCGCGAATCCTAATCCTTTTCCTCCTGGGGGGGGGTTAAGGAAAAACAAAGATGGAAATAAACGGGGTGAGATAGAATCTCAGTAAGTTACTAATGCAACTACATGACATGCTAATATGCAATGACCAATAGCAATTAACATAAGACAGATAGCAGCGGAATAATAAGTGACATGCTGTCAAACAGTAATATCCAATAATCAAGCATATAAATAAACATATAACAACAAATGAGAGGCTCCCTATCGCCAACCGTCCCATACCGGTTGGAAATAACGACCAGCTCATCATGCAACACATAAAGCTGAAATAAACACTCATAAGTGGATACATAGCCAAGGTTTCACCCAACTGAAGAACCAAATAAAGGTCGCTGCGCAGCTTCAATAATCATCAATCAACATCTTCATAGCAACATGAAAGCTCGAAGAGAAAACCCCGGTACCGGAACCAATAACCATAAGAGTGTCACAAAGGACAAGGACCATGACACAAAGTCATGCCCGTTAGCTAGATACATTCACAAAGGAATGCTAACTTATCCTTTCCAAGGCCAATCTGGAGAAGGGGTATAGTAAGGGCAAAACAATGGTCAACATTATAATGGACTTGGCTTTGCCATTATAATCCTTCCCTTCGCCCGATGCAACAAATATGCCAGCTGGGCTTTCAAATAAATGCTAAGTAATAAATACTAGCTTAATTAAACAGTTTAGGGTTCCAAAGTAGGGAACCGTGCCAAATAATCACCATAAAGATGCAACGGTTACTCATGAAGAGTTTAACAACAACAATAACAAGAGTTTCTCATGAAGAGCACAACAACGGTAAACGGAATTTCTCATAAAGAGCACAACAACGATAAACGGAATTGATCATAAGGAACTCAACAACAAAGACTATTAGAATACGATAATTCCATAAAGAGGAACCATACGAGATACATTCCAAAGATGATACCCACAAGTTATTCATAAGGAACACAACCCAAACGGTCGCTCACAATTAGTATAACGACTATTACTAAGATGAATCTAAACGTTTACTCATGAAGATGTACTAAGACTATCAACTCCCTATATTTATACACCTAGAATTCCAAGTAGGAAGTCCGAATGAATACACCATAAAGAAGCTAATCAAAACCATAGGTACCCAATCACCATATCATGCTTTATATTCGTTCATAAACGAACCAATTCTCAACACCCCAAACGAACACAAAAGGTTACACTTATTAGAACATGATCACGAACACATCATAAGATGCCCAAACATATACTAAATGATCATCACAAAGATAAGTCAAACCAACAATACCTCAACAAGATGTTCAAAAACCCAATTAACCCTTAATTAATTTCCATCACAAACTTCATCACAAAGGACCCAATTCTATCACTAGAGTGTACTACAATGTTCACTAAGGTCAACTAGAAGGACACCCAAGGTTTGGATCAAAACGCATTCTTCAACCACACAAATTAACAAAATGCAAACTTTCAGAGGACTGTGCGGCCGCCCAAACTCAACTGTGCGGTCGCCCAAAAAGCCATCAAACAAGAACAAAACCTTTTACATAGGTGTGCGGCCGCCCAGACAATTTTGGGTGGTCGTCCAATACTCTGGAATTGCCAGAAATCGGGAAGAACAACATGGGTTCTTCCATTTTCAAACCCAAAACACATTTCACCCAAAATCCAACCTTCCAACTAGTATACTAATGTACCAACACAACTAATAAGTCTAAAAGACTCATACAACAACATTTAACAACCCAAAATCAAGAATCAAGCCCAACATTCACAATTCACCATTTTTAACCCAAAATCCAAATAAATTCCAAATAAATTCTAAACCCATCCAAACTTCAAATATAACACATCAAACATCATATAAACATGATATGAACATTTTAGCATCAAAATGGGGGAAAAGTAACTTACTTGATAAATCTCAAAGTTGACGGAATTCAATTCTTTTTTTATTCTACGCGATCCTATCGACGATCTAAACAAGGTTCATGTTTTAAGAAATGAGAAATAACAAGAGGAAGATGAAGAAAATGAAGAGAGAAGTGAGAGAGAAAAACTTACCGACAACCTAGAGAGAGAGAGATTTTGCTGGAGATGGAGGGAGTGTGAGTGAGGGAGGAGAGTAGGGAGGGAATAAGGAGAAATGATTTCAAAACTTACACATAGGCCCCTCCCCCTAATACTACCTTTTCAAATAAACTCCCCACTAACCAATAAGACTCAATACTTCTACACTAGCACAAATGACCCAAATAAAATGCTAGGCATAATTATTATGAAACATAAAATGCACACATAATTATTTAAATAAATAATATTTTAGATAAATAAATAAGCAATAATTAAATAATAATTATTTATTACCAATAAAATAGAGCCTAGTTTTCGGGTCGTGACATTCACTCCCCCTTAAAGAAAATTTGACCCGAATTTTAACGAGACTTGCCCGAAAGACCAAATAGCTACGGATACGATAGTTCCGCCATTTCTCAAATTCCTCTATTGTCCAATCTAACCCACTACAAGGTAACCTTAAATAATGCTTACGATAACACCACCTCTCGAACCGAATCATTCCATCATTATCTTCGCTACTAATCAAAACTCGTACTCAAACTCAAAGAATCCAAATTATTTCCACACATAATTCTCGAGATATCTCAAGCTCACCTTATTCATAACCTTAATTACACTGCAAAGGTGTTTCCTTTTGTAAATCGCATACTTAGTATTATTCCCCAGAGTTTCAAAACATTACCATCTCGAGCTTAATTAGCTTTTAAAGTATGAAGGGCTAAAGAAAATTCTATTTCCATAATATTCATCGAAATGGCTATATCTCTATGGATTACCCTTATAGTGTCTTCAATTTGAGTTAACACCTTAAATTAATAGTACCATACAAACCCCAAAATTTCTCGTACAAAGTGTCCACTTAAAACTATGTTATACTCTCACCCCTTCATTAATCCGGTCTTGAAGTCCAAACAATTCAATATACTCGATAGTCCGCAAAACGATCCAAATTTCATCTTCAAAAGATTTTCTCTAACTCCCATTTAAGTCATAATCCGTGCTCATATACCCAAAGGAAATCAACGAACTCTAAATTCAATAGCTAACCCCAGTTAGTCTCTCACGCATACATTTATTATCCTAATGATACCTAGGCTCAATAGTACTACCATCATATTAAACCAATTAGCTAGCAACGTTCCAACTGACCCAATACCAAATCATAGTATTCTTTAATATGCCCAAGTATTGATACTCCACTTCCTTCACATACCCTTGATCCAATTCGGGAAACGCCACCAAGAAGGGATTTAGAACCATAGAACCACTATCTAACCAAAATTCAAAATGCCTTTAACATAGATCGAGAAATTGTTATTCTCCCAAAATGTACTTAGTCCTTTCTAACTTAACACGCTTACCACCATTAATGATCATAACTCCTACCACAAACTCATCATCTATAACAAATCGTACACCTCTCCATGCTAATCCATTCCGATACATTCACGGAGATGCACTAAAAGTGACCAAAATTTTCCTCAAGAGATCCTCATTGAATCCTCAACTCCTATAACTCAACCGATACAATATGGATATTGATCTAAATATTAGCATTACAACCTTGTACCACAACACCCCAATTTAACCCAAGCTTCTCCTCAAACACTAGGTACTATTTAGAAGAAAGTAGAAACCTTACAATGATAATTACACCTAACAAATTGACCGAAACTAAATACTCGGATTTCAATTAAGAAAAGATAGGTATAACTCTACCCAAAGGAACGGTCTCAAACAGTTTTAAGAAACTAGGAATGGAGAATATAACAATCCCCTACAACAATAGATTAAAGCAATAGTGACATCAAAATCTTGCAATAACAACATGGCTAATTTAGCAGGTGAGACATAACCATACTTAAGCACAACATGAGCACATAAGACTCCATCAGATATCCTAAATTCTTCCATAGGAGTAGACACCTACAACACATAAGTCAAAGACTCAGAAGAAATAAATGCAACTAAATGCACAGAAACACATAAATGCGATGATCCTAAAATGCACGCGCTCGCTCTCACGATGCAAAATAATACCTCCTAAAATGCACGCGCTCTCTCTCACGACGCAAAATAATACCTCCTGAAATTATCCGTTACCTGGTGAGTGCTGATTGATTGCAAATACTCTACCCGAAACCTTGGGCTTCCCCGAAGCATCCCTCTTCTGACCCTGTGGTATTCCAGTTCCTGTCCCCGATGACTGAACTCTAAACCTCGGACAATTTTTAACGAAGTGTCCCAACTGACCACACTTCACACATTTTCCTTGCTTCTTCCAACACTTGTCTTCTGAGTGTCCTTTCCTCTGACAGCAGCTGCAGACTTTCCCATTTCGTGCCCCCTTATTAGAACCTTGATTTCCTACTGTTGGTTGCCCTTGAAGTTGCCTTCTGAATCGAGTTTGCACTCCAGAATTACCTCTGTTATCCGAATGTTGCTGTTGTGACTTACTCTGCCCTCCTTGCTTACCCGGGTTAACCATCTCAGTCTTCCTTTTGTGTTCCCCAATGTCCTGCTCAATCAAGTAGGCTCGATCCACTGCATCCTGAAAAGGTTGAATTCTTTGGGCTAAAAGTTGAGTCCTAATAGCTGTCTTCAAACCCCTGATCAATCTCATCGCTTTCTGCTCCTCGGTCCGCACAAGGTAGTCACAACACCTGGCTAATTCTGCGAACTTAGCCGAGTACTGTGCTACTGACATCCTGCCTTGCTCCAAGCTGAGGAACTCGATCTCTTTCCGGTTTTGATTCACTAGAGAGATAAAATGATCCTTGAATTTCCTCACGAACCACTCCCAAGGATATGGTACAAGAGTCGCATCCCAACTGGTCTTCAGTGCCTTCCACCAATGTTCCGCAGCCCCCACGAGCTTATAAGCTGCAAACAGAATCCTATCCTCATCAGTGCAACCAAAGACATCGTAGATTTTCTCCATCGATTCTATCCATAGCTCGGCTTTCTTCACATCCGGCTCACCGTCGTACTCACTTGGTTTCAACTTTAAGAACTGCTCCAACCCATATCGCGGAGGTGCTACATGTTCCTCTCTCGGCCCTTGGTCAAGAATTGATTTCACGGCCGCTTCAAACCTCCCCTGAAACACTGCACGGTTTTCATCCCTTAGACCATTAAGATTCTGAGTCCCACTGATGTCTTCACCAGCTCTTCTAGCCATTGAGAACAATTACCTGCATAAAACATCAACCGTTACTCACTCCGAACACAACTACCCTCCTAGGTCATACTAGTCCACCTAGACTTATACTTAGAGCCAAACCATAGCTCTGATACCAACTGTCGCGACCCCGGACCCCGCGGGCCCGAGACCGCGAGCTGGACGTCGACTTGAAACAAAACTATGAAATACCGAAGTTAAAAATTTCATTTGATGCCAAAAGGTGATGATCCAAAGTTTTACAAAACCAAGTTTGATAAAAACCAATTACAACTATCATAAACTTCCACAAGTTTATGCCCAACAAAATAAAATATACAATTCTTAATGACGTCAATAAGGGTAAAACTATCCCCAAAAGGTTATACATTTAAATAATGTAAACCGATCCATAACAACCATCCCCAAAATCTCAATCCTCTCGACGTCCGCCTTGAACCGCGAATCCTAATCCTTTTCCTCCTGGGGGGGGGGTTAAGGAAAAACAAAGATGGAAATAAACGGGGTGAGATAAAATCTCAGTAAGTTACTAATGCAACTACATGACATGCTAATATGCAATGACCAATAGCAATTAACATAAGACAGATAGCAGCGGAATAATAAGTGACATGCTGTCAAACAGTAATATCCAATAATCAAGCACATAAATAAACATATAACAACAAATGAGAGGCTCCCTATCGCCAACCGTCCCATACCGGTTGGAAATAACGACCAGCTCATCATGCAACACATAAAGCTGAAATAAACACTCATAAGTGGATACATAGCCAAGGTTTCACCCAACTGAAGAACCAAATAAAGGTCGCTGCGCAGCTTCAATAATCATCAATCAACATCTTCATAGCAACATGAAAGCTCGAAGAGAAAACCCCGGTACCGGAACCAATAACCATAAGAGTGTCACAAAGGACAAGGACCATGACACAAAGTCATGCCCGTTAGCTAGATACATTCACAAAGGAACGCTAACTTATCCTTTCCAAGGCCAATCTGGAGAAGGGGTATAGTAAGGGCAAAACAATGGTCAACATTATAATGGACTTGGCTTTGCCATTATAATCCTTCCCTTCGCCCGATGCAACAAATATGCCAGCTGGGCTTTCAAATAAATGCTAAGTAATAAATACTAGCTTAATTAAACAGTTTAGGGTTCCAAAGTAGGGAACCGTGCCAAATAATCACCATAAAGATGCAACGGTTACTCATGAAGAGTTTAACAACAACAATAACAAGAGTTTCTCATGAAGAGCACAACAACGGTAAACGGAATTTCTCATAAAGAGCACAACAA
The DNA here is from genome assembly GCA_026119855.1 of Campanula takesimana. Taxonomy (NCBI): domain Eukaryota; kingdom Viridiplantae; phylum Streptophyta; class Magnoliopsida; order Asterales; family Campanulaceae; genus Campanula; species Campanula takesimana. Next base: position 1,471,776 of record JAOWBW010000175.1, on the reverse strand, counting down.
CGATAAACGGAATTGATCATAAGGAACTCAACAACAAAGACTATTAGAATACGATAATTCCATAAAGAGGAACCATACTAGATACATTCCAAAGATGATACCCACAAGTTATTCATAAGGAACACAACCCAAACGGTCGCTCACAATTAGTATAACGACTATTACTAAGATGAATCTAAACGTTTACTCATGAAGATGTACTAAGACTATCAACTCCCTATATTTATACACCTAGAATTCCAAGTAGGAAGTCCGAATGAATACACCATAAAGAAGCTAATCAAAACCATAGGTACCCAATCACCATATCACGCTTTATATTCGTTCATAAACGAACCAATTCTCAACACCCCAAACGAACACAAAAGGTTACACTTATTAGAACATGATCACGAACACATCATAAGATGCCCAAACATATACTAAATGATCATCACAAAGATAAGTCAAACCAACAATACCTCAACAAGATGTTCAAAAACCCAATTAACCCTTAATTAATTTCCATCACAAACTTCATCACAAAGGACCCAATTCTATCACTAGAGTGTACTACAATGTTCACTAAGGTCAACTAGAAGGACACCCAAGGTTTGGATCAAAACGCATTCTTCAACCACACAAATTAACAAAATGCAAACTTTCAGAGGACTGTGCGGCCGCCCAAACTCAACTGTGCGGTCGCCCAAAAAGCCATCAAACAAGAACAAAACCTTTCAGATAGGTGTGCGGCCGCCCAGACAATTTTGGGCGGTCGCCCAATACTCTGGAATTGCCAGAAATCGGGAAGAACAACATGGCTTCTTCAATTTTCAAACCCAAAACACATTTCACCCAAAATCCAACCTTCCAACTAGTATACTAATGTACCAACACAACTAATAAGTCTAAAAGACTCATACAACAACATTTAACAACCCAAAATCAAGAATCAAGCCCAACATTCACAATTCACCATTTTTAACCCAAAATCCAAATAAATTCCAAATAAATTCTAAACCCATCCAAACTTCAAATATAACACATCAAACATCATATAAACATGATATGAACATTTTAGCATCAAAATGGGGGAAAAGTAACTTACTTGATAAATCTCAAAGTTGACGGAATTCAATTCTTTTTTATTCTATGCGATCCTATCGACGATCTAAAACAAGGTTCATGTTTTAAGAAATTAGAAATAACAAGAGGAAGATGAAGAAAATGAAGAGAGAAGTGAGAGAGAAAAACTTACCCACAACCTAGACAGAGAGAGATTTTGCTGGAGATGGAGGGAGTGTGAGTGAGGGAGGAGAGTAGGGAGGGAATAAGGAGAAATGATTTCAAAACTTACACATAGGCCCCTCCCCCTAATACTACCTTTTCAAATAAATTCCCCACTAACCAATAAGACTCAACACTTCTACACTAGCACAAATGACCCAAATAAAATGCTAGGCATAATTATTATGAAACATAAAATGCACACATAATTATTTAAATAAATAATAATTTAGATAAATAAATAAGCAATAATTAAATAATTATTATTTATTACCAATAAAATAAAGCCTAGTTTTCGGGTCGTGACATTTTAAAAAAAAAAATTGTGGCCGTGATGGGCCGCCTCAAGCCACCACACCTTTTTAAATTTTTTGTGGCCGTGGTGGGCCGCCTCAAGCCACCACACCTTTTTGAAATTTTGTGGCCGTGGTGGGCCGCCTCAAGCCACCACACCTTTTAAAAATTTTGTGGCCGTGGTGGGCCGCCTCAATCCACCACACCTTTAATTAAAAAAAAAAAAAAAAAAAAAAAAAAAAATTGTGGCCGTGGTGGGCCGCCTCAAGCCACCACACCCTTTCCATCCGCGAAAGCCGCTCACACAGGGAGCGCACTCCTATCCTTTGTATTTTCAAATTCCTTCTTTATTGAGTCTTTGTTTTCTCTTGTCGATGTCCTCGGCGGTTGTCTTTCTTTCGTCGACGCGTTTTGCTTCGCAATCCACGTCGCCGAGGGGCTCTGTAGACACCCCGCCTTGGACCTCTCACCCCGATTGCATACAAAGTATTTTTATTTAACTTATTTTTGTTGATTTCTGTTACTTCGGTTAAGTTCCTAACTGATTCCGTTAGTTTTGGACTAAACTGCATAACAGAGTTAACTTTTAGGGTCATTCTGTCATTTTTTACCCGCGCGCGCGTCCCGCCCCAAAAGCCGGACCCGCGCGCTTCCCACTTTGGCAGTAACGGATTGCACCTTATTTCCCTCCCTTTTCTTATTTACAAACATCTTTTCTTGATCACAAAAACCATCTTTTTACATCCACATTCATCCCCCCTTTTCTCATTAACTCCCAATCCCAAATTCTAAGCCTTTTCCCAAAAACTAAATATTTCATTTTTATTTTTCTTTTATTTTTTTATTCATTTATCTTATTTGTGATTGGCTCATTCCATTTCACATGGATGACCAATTTCCCTCCATCATTTCCCTCTCTTTTTTACCTATAAAAACCATCATCTCCTACCTTGGAAAGGGACCTCATTTTTTAGATCTTAATCTCACATTTTCACTACACCTACACTATACACAATTTCTACACAAATTCTCCAACAAGAGTTTTTATACAACAAATTGTTCTACAACAATTTCATTACAACAACAACACTTTCAAGTCAAGGTTCCAAGTCCTCTTTCTCAAGGTACAACTCCATTTTCTTCCTTTGTTTTCTTCTTCTTGATGTATGAAATCCCCATTAATGGGACATGACCAACATGACTACTTCACATATTGAAGTTAGTTAAGGTTATCTCCCTACATTTTAATCTTAACTTTAATTCACCATGTTAATTTCTCTTCATCTCTTAATGTAATTCTTTAACATTACTTGTTACATGTAATCTTTATCATTAAATAAATAAAACAATTCTATTTTATTTCCCCTTTTCCTCTCATCACAATTGTTAGCACATTTCTATTTAATTAATTGAAGGACATGTAAATATTAGAACACCAACAGTAGCAAGACCCGCGTAAGCGGGGCGGAGTGGGTGTTTAAGTACTTCCCACTCCGTCACCTAACCCCCGAACCCTTCTCTCCCGAATCTCTGGTTTTGTACATAAATTAGGATATTTCTAGGTTTTTCTTATGTTCCATTAAAAACATAGGTGGCGACTCTAAACAATCTAAAAACAAGTTAGACATCCTAGGATAATTCACCGCTCTAGCCAAGTTGTGGTTTCCCGGGGTATATACACAAGCTCATGTTGACAGCCAACAAGCGGCCCACGAGGCCGAGGTCAAACAATTGAAAGCCAAGCTCATCAAGCTCTCCAAGAATAAGGGGTTGAACGACAATGAGGAATCTGAATGGACCCAAGGTTTGTTTGAAAGCCCATATGTTAGTGCCCGTACCAAAAAAGTGGGGGAGCCAAGCACTGACAACAACAACCACAAAATTGTCGATTCCATTATGTCCTACATTGATCAGAAATTTGACGGCCTCAACATGGGGAAAGGCTCCAACACAAGCCTTTATCAGTCATCCATTCTTATGAGCACGATGGCCGCTCTCCCTGACAAGTTCAAAATGCCCGACATTAGCAAGTTCAAGGGCAACTCATGCCCGATAGCTCACATCGAGACTTACATTTGGGCATTTCCGAAGAAGGTCTCCCCAAAAGTGATGGCTCAATGCTTTCCTCTCACTCTCGAGGGGGCGGCAAAGGATTGGTATGCAACTCTCCCGCTTACTGTCCGTCTTGATTGGGATGCCGCTATACTTTCCTTCAAAAATCAATATCAAGGCAACACCACTCACCGGCCCACAAGGAAAGAGCTCGAGAACACCACTCAAAGAGACAACGAGTCCTTCATTGACTTCACAAGGAGATGGAATGACAAGTTCTCTGAAATTGTTGAGAGGCCAAACACGAACGAGCAAATGGACATCTTCCTCAAGTGTCTCAAGATTGATCTCCGCACCCACCTAAATGGGGCTTGCTACTCCGCATTCTCCCAAATGTATGAGGCAGGGTTACGCATGGATGGCTTGCTCAAGGAGATAAAGAAAACCACTCCTACTTTCCGTTACAAGGCCGCCTCTAGTTCAAACAAAGAGGCTTCTGTCAATGCTGTTACTACTGACAAGGAGAATTACAAGAGGGTCCCTCCACCTCAAGGCAAGCGGTTCCAAAACGACCGCGTCTACACTCCTCTCAATAGCATGACCATCACCGAGGCCTATGAAGCTCTAAAAGACAAGGGACAAATCACTCCTCTCCAAGGGTACAAGCAACCACAACCGCTCCGTCCCAACCATACCCAATACAAGTGGTGTGACTACCATCAATGCACCGGCCACCTCACCGAGGAATGCTTCTCCATGCGTAACACCATCCAAGACCTTATAGACAAGAAGGAATTCATAATCCCTAATGAGGGTGGTGTCAATGTAATAGAGGTAGGAGAGTTTGAAGGAACCATTCATTCGATCCCATTTGTGAATGAGGGCTCCGATGGCATGAATAAACTTGACAATTCTTGTTATGTTGTGACTTACGATGAAGTTATGAGGGAAGTCTTAGAGAATAGGAAGAAGAAGCTCCAAGGATCCGTAAATGTGCTCACCCGCAGCGCCTGGGTAATAGCGAGCACCTCGGTTCCCACGAATACAGCAACCAACACCTCTTCTCAAAGATCAAAAGCACAAGATGAAGAACCTTTATTGACACAACTCAAGATATCCATCTGGGACCTTATTGCATCATCAAAGAAACACCGAGACCTCGTCATTAAGAACTTGGATGACACATCAGTCTCTCCCGACACAACTCCCGAAGACCTCACAGCAATGATAGGTCATATTCACTTCGTCAATGTCATCACTTTTGCCGACATGGACTCCCGCCATTTGGGTCCGATCACAATGAAGCCATCTACCTCAAAGTAAAGGCAAGGGGGAGACCCATTTCAAGAGTTTTAGTAGACGGTGGTTCCGCACTCAACTTAATGCCTAGCCGACTCATGGGCATACTGGGGCTCTAAAGCTCCAATTTACAACCTTCTACCCAAGTCATTAGAGGGTACGACAGCACTACCCGTACAGTCATGGGAATGCTAGAAGTTGATATCGAATTTGGAAGCATGATCATGTCCGTCCCATTTCAAGTACTTGATGTCCCGTCTTCATACAACTTACTTTTGGGCCGACCATGGATCCACAGTTCCAATGCTGTCCCTTCCACTCTCCATCAGTGTGTCAAGATCAGAAATGGGGACGAGATAGTCACTGTCATGGCCGAGAATATCACCATCCATAGAAATGGGGGACAACCCGTCCACCAAGTTCAATACGGGATAGAAGATTCCACTCTCTCCGGCGTCAATGCCATTGACAAAGAAGGGGGAAGTGGGCAATGGACCCTCGGTAATCCTAAAATCCTCCGCATAATGACGAACATGAATTACTTTCCCGGTCTAGGCCTAGGGAAGCATAAATAAGGAACATTGTACCCCGTAGAGGTTCCTTTTGTCAGAAACAAGTTTGGTTTGGGATACGAGCCTACCAAAGATGACTTAAGATATGAGCAAGCGGTCAAGAATCAAAAGACCCGAGCTCGCAAAGAAGGTCGACAATATGAAATACCCAACTTGAGGCCTTACCGCAACACACTGAACGGTTATTTTGTTCACCAAGGGGAAGATGTTCCATACATGATCTTTCCCGAGCCATGGGTTAACAACAAGGGCGTCAGAAAGCCCAGTCTCGAGATCTTCACTGATTGTGAAATTCCGACACAAGAAAGGGAGCCTATTCCAATGTCACCCCGAGAGTGGTGAGGCAAGAAAGTGACCATAGAGTCCGAGGTAGAGATTACCGTGGGGGAAGGACTGTCCGATCAAGCCTCCATGTTCGAAGAATTTACCATCATGGACGATTGTCAAGTCAACGCCATCTCCGATGAAACAGAAATAAGAATCCATCTATCAGCGAGATCCAGCCAAGCTCCGAGCCAATCAACAACTAGTATTCTACGAAGGGGCCCATGGTATCCGAGGAATTTTTAGTCCGAGAAATGGGTTGCATACCCCGCACAGCAACAAAGGAAGAGCGGCTCACACTTACTTTCGAGTCCGAGAGTGTTTCTAATACCCTCACCCAAGAGGATATGGAGGCCATAGCTGAGCGTGTGTTTCCTTTCTTTGCTAATGAAAAATTCGATATTTTTGAGTACCCCGAGATTGCAAATATCATAAATGATGAATTAACTAATAACGAACTTAATGAACAAGTTAATAACGATTCAAATTATGATGAATTAGACACGAAAACATAACATACCTAAATGAACTAGCTCAACAGGTTCGTTGTCGTGGTGAAAATGGTCCAGGGGCTGATGAGGAATTGCATGTTGTTAATCTGGGTACCGACGAAGAGCCGAAAGAAACGAAGATAGGCAGCTTCTTCAAGGGGGAAGACAGAGACAGATTGACTACACTGCTCAAGGAATTTGTGGATGTATTCGCATGGTCGTACAAAGACATGCCGGGTTTGGACAGAAAGGTCGTAGAGCACAGAATTCCGATCAGAGAGGACGCCAAGCCAGTAAAGCAGAAGCTCAGAAAGATCAAACCAGAATGGTCCTTACAAGTTAAAGGAGAGATTGAAAAGCTCCTTAGTATGGGTTTCATCAAAGTCATCGAGTATCCGACTTGGCTAGCCAATAATGTGACAGTCAGAAAGGCAAACGGCAAAGTTCGAGCTTGTGTGGACTTCCGGGATTTGAACAAAGCTTCCCCGAAAGATGATTTTCCGCTACCAAACATCGACATGCTCGTCGATTCGACTGCCAACTATGAAGTCCGCTCATTTGTGGACGGTTTTGCTGGTTACAATCAGATTCTCATGTCCAAGGAGGACCAACACGAGACAGCTTTCACAACACCGTGGGGCACTTTTTGCTACACAGTCATGCCATTCGGGTTAAGGAACGCTGGGGCTACCTACCAAAGGGCTGTTACGGATCTATTCCATGCATGATTCATAAAGAGATCGAGGTCTATGTAGACGAGATGATCATCCATTCAAAGGGAACCAACGGTCAACATTTGATCGATCTTCGCAAGTTCTTTGATCGACTCCGACAACACAACATGAAACTCAATCCCGTAAAGTGCACTTTTGGGGTCATCAGAGGAAAGGTTCTCGGTTACATGGTCACTGAGAGGGGAATTGAAGCCGATCCCTCCAAGATCAAGGCAATCATTGACATGCCTCCTCCAAAGACGCAGAAAGAAATCAAAGGTTTCATGGGCAGACTTCAATACATCAGTCGGTTTGTGCACCAACTCACTTCCATGTTGCAAGCCGATCTTCAAGCTACTCAAGAAGAATGTGTCTCTAGAATGGACCGATGCTTGCCAAGAAGCCTTCGACAAAGTGAAGCATTACTTGACATGCCCTCTAGTTTTGGTTCCACCGCACAAAGAGAAGCCTCTCTTTCTCTATCTCACTATCAATGATGAAGCCCTAGGGGCTATGTTAGCACAAGAACAACGAGACTCCACAAAAGAGAATGCTATCTACTTTGTCGGCCGCCGGTTTCAAGGAGCTGAGAAGAACTACTCTGTCTTAGAAAAGTCTTGTGCGGCATTGGTTTGGGTTACTCAAAAGCTCAAGCATTACATGGAGGCCTTCCCAATCAAGTTGGTAGCAAAAGTGGACCCGCTCCGCTACATCTTCGAGAAGCCCTTCATGTCAACTAGAATAGCCAAATGGTATTTCATGCTCGCCGGCTATGATATCACTTACGTCACACTCAAATCCATCAGGGGGAAAGTGTTCAGTGATCAGCTTGCTGAATTTCCGTGTGACGAAGTGAAGGGGGAAGATGTACAGTTCCCCGACGAGCATTTAATTTGCGCTACAACAGAAGAAAATAAGTGGCAACTTTTTTTCGATGGCGTGGCCAATAAGCATTGATATGGCATAGGGATGTTACTTGTTGATCCAAAGGACATCTATACTCCAATTGCTATCCGCCTCGAATTCGAGGCCACCAACAACATCACCGAGTACGAAGCATGCATAGCAGGGCTCGAAGCGGCCCTCGAGAGAAATGTCACGAGCTTAGAGGTATTTGGTGATTCCTTACTCATCATCAATCAGACATCTGGAAAATGGAAGATTCAAGACTCAACTCTACAATGGTATGGTCAACATCTCGAGGAGTTGGTTGAACAGTTTCAAGAAATCACCTTCAACTACCTGCCAAGGGACAAGAACCGTTTCGCTGATGCACTAGCCACCATCGCTTCACTGGTCGAAATCCCCGAGGGTAAAATGGTGAAGCCCTTTAAAATTTCCCAAAAGAACAGTCCGGCATACTGCATGAGTATCAAGATCAATGAGGTCCAGGCAAACTCCCCGTGGTATTCAGATATCATGAATTTTCTCAAGAATGGCACTTATCCCGAGAATAGCAATAAGAAGTCTCAAATAGCGTTGTAAAGGCTAGCCTCTCGATATGTACTAATTGGAGACCGAGTTGACAAAAGGTACCATGAAGGGATCAATCTCCTATGCGAAAATGAGACTGAAGCTCAAGAAATAATGTATGAGATCCACTAAGGTGAATGTGGGCCCCACATGAACGGGTTTATGTTGACCAAGAAGATACTCCGCATGGGTTATTATTGGAGTACCATGGAAAGAGACTGCATCGAGAAAGTCAAAAGGTGCGCCAAATGCCAGTTCCATGCCAACCTACAGCACGCTCCACCCTCACAACTTTACAACATAACCACGCCATGGCCTTTCTCTAGTTGGAGCATAGACATCATCGGCAAAGTTCACCCTACTGGCAGCAACGGACAATCTTTCGTCCTAGTAGCCGTGGACTATTTACAAAATGGGTCAAAGCACAGGCTTACCGGGTTTTCAACGCCAAGAAAGTGGCCGAATTCGTAAAGACCCACATCATGTGCCGGTACAGCGTTCCTCATTAAATCATCTCAGTCAACAGTTCTCACTTTGAGAAAGAGATGGACGCACTCCTGGTAGAATACAAGATTACTAAGCACAAGTCATCTCCATACTGCCCTCAAGTAAACGGCGCGGTCGAAGCAGCTAATAAGACAATCGAGACCATTGTGAAGAAAATGGCCTCCACCGGAAGGGATTGGCCCGAAAAGCTACCTCTAGCATTGTGGGGCTATCGCACGTCAATACGGACAGCAACTGGAGAAACTCCCTATGCACTGGTGTATGGTTCCGAAGCTGTACTCCCAATAGAGCTCGAAATCCCATCCCTACGGGTCCTCCTCGAGAACCAAGTCAATGAAATTGATTGGATGCAAAGTCGATATGAACAGCTAGCTCTACTCAACGAGAAAAGGCTAAGGGCACTCGAACGTACGAGAGCCTATCAACAAAGAATGGCAAGGGCTTTCAACAAAAAGGTGAAGCCTCGAAACATCAATGTGGGAGATTTGGTCCTAAGACAACATCCTCCTAATGCCATGAACCCCTTTGGAAAATGGGGACCCCGATGGATCGGTCCGTACGTGGTCAAGAAGATACAAAGCGGCGGTGCAGTCCGACTCGTGGATTTAGATGGAGATCAGCTGCCGAAGGAAGTCAACCTCGACAAGCTGAAGAGATTCTACGCTTAATAAACGAAGACCATTAAAAAAAAAAAAAACTCGCTAGGTTGAAAACCCTCAAGGGCGGCCTAGGCAAAAATTAGAGCACGTGTAAAAAAGAAGCCCGCTAGATTGAAAACCCAAAAGGGCGGTGTAGGCAAAAAACAGGGTGCACAAAAAAAAATGGTCTTCGTTTGTTTAAACTACGAAGACCTGAGCCTCTACACTGGAGGAACGTAGGCAACCTTTGGGTGCGGTCTAAAATATAAACAAATACCCAAATCATTTCAAACTAACGAGATGCAATTTTATTCAAATCCTTAAATCATTTTTGCCATTACAATGGAAATGTTGAGCTATTAAAAGACATAAAACATTAAATCCTAAACAAGTGATCTATTTTACTTGCAATCTCTTGGGTACTAGGAAAAAATCTAATTTTCTCTTAGCCTTCGAAGGGCCACCCGAACGACCATCAATCCTACTCCTCTTGGGAGGTCTAGGAACACTGATGCGGACCGAAACCTTCTGCGCAACAGAACGCCTCCGAGCATAAAACTCATCCAAAGGGGTACCAAAAGGGTCAGTCAGAATGTTGTTCACATCAGTAGCAGCTTCCTTGTATCTCAAAGCACTTCTAGGCTCAAAGTCTTTCCCTAACAGTTCAGCCCGAAGAGCATCTACCCAAGTAATGCCGCAGTAAACGGTACCAAACAAATGATCCAAGTAACTCTCGGGAAGAAAGATACTACCCCGATGCAGAGGGACGGAAGCCCACCGATGACGGTCATCTCCCCAAGCCGACTGGAGTTCACTGGAGAAGTCCGGACCCATGTAAGAAACTGGACGAAACATCCCGTTCCTCGGAAAAGGAATTATCTGTTGATGGCCAAACTGCCTCAGAACCCGTTCTGGTTGTTAAAACGAAGAATCTCTCAACCCGGGTAAAACCACATGCTGAAAACCGAAGGTCCATTTCCTCTAACCCTCTGTGGTCAGGTTTCGAATCAACAGTCATCTTCTATGAACAGCAAAAGGAGAAAGGTCACCATCCGACGCATAAAGCCTGAAATGCTCTCCAAGCCATATGGTCAAAAGAAAGGGGCTTCCTCGTCGCATCCCGCCCGTACGATGCAATTCGTCCAAACCATGCAAAGTTTCCCCCACTATGAGAGGGATTATACTGAATTGTTGCTCCTTCGCCTGCAACACAATCTCAGCCAACTGCGCATCCGCAGTACCCAGAGGAGCGACAAACAGAACCTCGCTGAAAAGACAGACAGCCATGGCATTTCTCTTAAAAGACTGAACCGCGACATCTTCCGAATGCAAGCTGAAAAACATCAGAAGCTCATTTATGTCAACAACGGTCCCGTGCATCATCTTCTTCACCTCTCCAACAGGGAGATTCAGAAGGTCAACCCAAGAGTCAAAAACACCACGGTGATACTTAGGGACGGCAATCCACCTGTCACGACCCGAAATCTAGGCTCTATTTTATTAGCAATTAAATGATTTTTATTTAATTATTTGCTTATTTATTTATTTAAATTATTATTTATTTAAATAATTATGTGTGCAATTTATGTGTTGTAATATTTATGCTTAAGCATTTCATTTGGGTCATTTGGGCTAGTGTAATATTGTTGGGTCTTAATTGTTAGTAGGGAGTGTAGAATTTGTGTGTAGTGTAGTGGAGGGGGCCTAAGTGTAAATCTTTTAAAAACATTTCCCTATTCCCTCCCTACTCTTTCCCTCACCTCCCCCATTCTCACACTCCACCTCCCCCCATCATCTCCAGCCATTTCTCTCTCTCTCTCCAAGTATTGGGTAAGTTTTTCTTCCTCATCCTTCTCTCCTCATTTTCTTCCTCTTCCTCTCATCTTCTCTCATTTCTTAAAACGTGAAATGTGTTTAGATCGTCGATAGTATCGTAGGAAGCCAAAAAGAATTGAATTCCGTCAACTTTCATTATTTTCAAGTAAGTTACTTTTCCCCCATTTTAATGCTAAAATGTTCATATCATGTTTAGATAATGTTTGATGTGTTATATTTGATGTTTGGTTGGGTTTTGAATTTATTGAGAATTTATTTTGGGTTTTGATCAAAAATGGTGAAATCTTGAATGTTGGATTTGATTCTTGATTTTGGTTGTTAAATGTTGTTGTTTGAGTCTTTTTAGACTTATAAGTTGTTTTGGTACATTAGTATATGAGTTGGAAGGTTGGATTTTGGTTAAATGTATTTTGGGTTTGAAAATGGAAGAACCCATGTTGTTCTTCCCGATTTCTGGCAATTCAGAACATTGGGCGGCCGCACAAAAATGTCTGGGCGACCGCACATCTATCTGAAAGCTTTTGTTCTTGTTTTGAGGCTTTTTGGGCGACCGCACAGTCCACTTTGGGCGGCCGCACAGAACCTCTGAAACTTTACATTTTGTTAATTTGTGTGATTGAAGAAGGTGTTTTGGTCTAAGTCTTGGGTGTCCTTCTAGTTGACCTTAGTGAACATTGTAGTACATGTTAATGATAGAATTGGGTCCTTTGTGATCAAGTTTGTGTTTGAAATTCATTAATTGATAATGGGGACTTTGAAGCACCTTTATTGTGTATTGTTGGTTCATTTCATCTTCTTGGTGATTATTTGGCATGATTCCCTACTTTGGAATCCCTTGTTGTTTATAGTGCTAGTATTTTATTACTTAGCCTTTACGTGAAATTCCAGCTGGTATTTTGTGTGTGTTTGGGCGATGCGAAACATTATGATGGCACGGCCAAGTCCATTGTGATGTTGACCATTGTTTTGCCCCATTATTACCCTCCTCCAGATTGGCCTTGGATGTGAGAAGAGCTAGCTCCTTTGTGTGCATTTTAGCTTCTTGGAGCATGACTTTGTGGCATGTCTCCCGTCCCTTGTGACACTCTTATGGTTATTGGTTCCGGTACCGGGGTTTTCTCTTCGGCTTTCATGCTATTATGAAGATGATGATTTGTTGATGATTGAAGCTGCACAGCGATCCTTTATTTGGATGTTCCGGTTTGGAAAACCTTGGCTATATCCTTTGTTATGTGTTTATTTCCGCTGCTATCGGTTATATGATAATTGCTATGTGCTATGTGATAATAATTATTGTTTATTGCTTATTGCATCATTGCATGTCATGTAGTTGCATTAGTAACTTATTGAGATTTATCTCACCCCCTTTTCTTTTATCTTTGTTTTTCCTTAACCCCCCCCTCAGGTGCTAAGGATTAGTCTCGCTGATCACGAGAAAGAGGACGTCGAGTGTGGATACATTCTTTTGGGGAAGGTTGTTATAGGTTGGTTTACATTATGTAAATGTGTAACCTTTTGGGATAGTTGTACCAAACAATGACGTCATTAAAATTGTATATTTGTATTTTGTTGGGCATAAACTGGTGGAAGTTTATGATAGTTGTAATTGGTTTTTGTCAAACTTGGTTTTGTAAAACTTTGGATTATCACCTTTTGGTATTAAATGGAATTTTTAACCTTGGTATTTCATAGTTTTGGTTTTAGAGTCGACGTCCAGCTCGCGGTCTCGGGCCCGCGGGGTCCGGGGTCGCGACAGTTGGTATCAGAGCCATGGCATTAGCTCTAAGTATAAGTCTAGGTGGATTAGTATGATCTAGGTGGGTAGTAGTGTGCGGAGTGATTAACGGTTGATGTTTTATGCAGGTAATTGTTCTCAATGTCTGGAAGAAGAAACAGAGGAGGTACTAGTGGGGCACAGAATCAGAATGATATAAGGGATGAAGCACGTGCCATGTTTCAAGGCATGTTTGAGGCGGCCATGAAGGCCATACATGATCAAGGTCCGAGGGTAGAACAAGCACCACCCCGCTATGGATTGGAGCAATTTCTGAAGTTGAAACCGGTTGAATTCAATGGGGAACCCGATGTAAGGAAAGCTGAGTTATGGATTGAGTCTATGGAGAAGATTTATGATGTATTTGGGTCTTCGGATGAGGACAAGGTCCGGTTCGCGGCTTATAAGCTTGTGGGAGCCGCCGAGCATTGGTGGAAGGGTGTTAAAGCTACTTGGGATGATACTCACACGGTGTATGCGTGGGAGTTGTTTGTGCGCAAATTCAAGGAGCATTTCATTCCGGTTGTTGATCAAAACCGAAAGGAGATCGAGCTACTCAACTTGGAGCAAGGTGTGTTGTCTATAGCACAATACTCGGCTAAGTTCATAGAATTAGCCCGGTATTGCGACTATTTGGTGAGGACCGAGGAACAAAAGGCTATGAGATTTATTCGGGGATTGAAGACCTCCATCCGTACTCAACTTATTGCTCAACGGATTGTGACATTCCAAGATGCGGTGGACCGAGCCTATCTTATAGAGCAAGATATTGGGGAACATAAGAGGAAGACCGAGGTGGCCAACCCGAGTAAGCAAGGAGCGCAGAGCAAGTCACAACCAAGGATTGATAATCGAGGTAACTTTGGGGGACAATCTCAGTCCCGAGGGCAACAAAACCCAAGGAATCCGGGTACCACTTCCGGGAACCAAGGGAGCCTAATTAGGAGGCTTTATTCGTATTGTCAAAAGGAAGGTCATTCTGAAGACCGTTGTTGGAAGAAGCAAGGAAGGTGCACCAATTGTGGTCAAATGGGTCACTTTGTAAAAGATTGCCCGAGAGGTAGAGTACAAGCATCCGGGTCAGGGGTTGGTACTAATCAGGGTCAGAAAAGGGATGCCGCGGGGAAGCCCAAAGTTCAAGGGAAGGTTTATGCCATGAATCAACAACAAGCGACCGATGATCCATCCGTTATTGGAGGTATTGTTTCTGTGTCTAATGTGAGCGCACGAGCGTTTAGTAGATCCAGGATCATCTCATTCATACATTTCTGTGCAATTTGCTTCCATGTTAAATGCTGCATTCGAGTCTTTACCGTACGTGCTAGAGGTGTCGACCCCTATAGGAGAATGCTTGATTTCTGATCGAGTCTTTCGTGCTTGTGATGTGGTTATTTGTGGTCGTGTCCTTTGTGCGGATTTGGTAGTTCTTCCTATCCAAGACTTTGATGTCATTTTGGGTATGGATTGGTTGAGCAAGTTTCATGCGTCCGTTGATTGCCGTAAGAAAACTGTTACCTTTTCTATTTCCGATGTGCCTAAATTTGTGTTTGAGGCTAGTCCTCTGAGTAGAAAGGTTCGCTTAATTTCTTTTATGAAAGCGAGAAAATTATTGCATAGTGGTTGTGAGGGGTATTTGGCTAGTGTTCTTGATACTAGGATGGAATCCCCTAGTTTTGATAGTGTTCGGGTAGTTCGGGAATTTCCCGATGTTTTCTCTACCGAGTATGATATGCCTCCCGATCGTGAGATTGAGTTTTGTATAGATCTTTTGCCTGGTACGTCTCCAATTTCGAAAGCACCTTATAGGTTAGCCCCCGCAGAGTTGAAGGAATTAAAGGTTCAATTGCAAGAGTTGCTTGATCGAGGGTTTATACGCCCTAGTGTTTCCCCGTGGGGAGCACCGGTTTTATTTGTGCGGAAGAAAGACGGTTCCTTGAGATTGTGTATCGATTACCGGAAGTTGAATCAGGTTACGGTGAAGAACAAGTATCCTCTACCTCATATTGATGATTTGTTTGATCAGCTTCAAGGGTCCGTAGTTTTCTCTAAACTTGATTTGAGGAGTGGGTACCATCAGTTGAAGGTTCGATCGGAGGATATTCCGAAGACTGCTTTTCGCACTCGGTATGGTCATTATGAGTTCTTGGTTATGCCGTTTGGGTTGACGAACGCGCCGGCCGTATTTATGGATTTGATGAACCGAGTTTTCCATCCTTATTTTGATTCGTTCGTGGTAGTCTTCATAGACGACATCCTTGTTTATTCGAAATCTCGAGAGGAGCACGAGTAGCATTTGAGGACAGTTTTATCCGTTCTCGCGAGGGAGAAATTATTTGCGAAGTTTAGTAAATGCGAATTTTGGCTCGAGAAGGTGTCATTTCTGGGGCATGTTATTTCGAAAGATGGGATTCTGTGGATCCTTCAAAGATTGAAGCTATAGTGGATTAGAAGAGACCCGAATCAGTGACAGAGATTAGAAGCTTTCTTGGTTTAGCCGGGTATTACAGAAGGTTTATTGAAGGGTTTTCGAGGATTGCTACTCCGATGACTCAGTTGACCCGGAAGAATGTTCCGTTTGTGTGGACCGAGAAATGTGACAAGAGTTTCGAGGAATTGAAGAAGAGGTTGACTACCGCACCGATCTTAACTTTGCCTAATGGGAGCGATGGCCTAGTGATCTACAGTGATGCTTCGAAAGAGGGTTTGGGTTGTGTGTTGATGCAGAACGGGAAAGTAATTGCTTATGCTTCGAGGAAGTTGACCCCTAGTGAGCAGAATTACCCCACTCATGATATGGAGTTAGCGGCTATTGTCTTTGCGTTGCACAAATAGAAGCACTACCTTTATGGGGCGAAGTTTGAAATTTTTACGGATCACAAGAGTTTGAAATACCTTTTCTCCCAGAAAGAGTTGAATAATAGACAGCGCCGATGGATGGAATTGTTGAAGGATTACGATTGTACGATTTCTTATCACCCGGGGAAGGCGAATGTGGTAGCCGATGCGATTAGTAGGAAGTCTTATGTGGCTTCGATGATGGTCCGTGAGTGGAAAATGCTTGAGGATGTTCGAGATTGGTCTCCTCGTGAATCGAGACATGGGGCTATTTTTGCGAATATTAGGGTGTCTCCGACCCTAATTCAGAGGATAAAGGAAGTTCAGAAAGAGGATCCCGAGTTGGTGAAGATAATGGGTAAATTGAAGGAAAAGAATTTCGAGGATTTTTCTGTTAGCCCGGTGGGAGTGTTGACTTTCCGTGGTCGTTTGTGTGTTCCGGATGTTGATGGAATTAAACAGAGAGTTCTTGATGAGGGTCACAAATCGAGATATACTATTCATCCGGGTAGTACGAAGATGTATCAGGATTTGAAGCAACAATTTTGGTGGATTAATATGAAGAGGGAAATAGCTGAGTATGTATCGAAGTGTTTAACTTGTCAGCAGGTCAAAGCCGAGCATCAGAGACCCGCGGGATTGCTTCAGCCGTTAGAGATTCCCGAGTGGAAATGGGAGCATGTGACTATGGATTTCGTTACGGGACTACCTCGTACCTGTAGGAAGTATGACAGTGTTTGGGTAATAGTGGATAGATTGACCAAGAGTGCCCATTTCTTGCCTATTGACATCAGATATTCGATGGAGAAGCTTGCGACCCTTTATATTGATGAGATCGTTAGATTGCATGGGGTTCCGGTTAGCATCGTGTCAGATCGAGAACCGAGGTTTACTTCTAGGTTCTGGAAGGCGTTTCAGGAAGCTTTGGGTACAGATTTGCGATTCAGCACGGCTTTTCATCCTCAGACCGATGGTCAATCCGAGAGGACTATTCAGATTTTAGAGGATATGTTGCGAGCTTGTTCGATAGACTTTTCTGATTCTTGGGATTTGCACCTACCGTTAGCGGAATTCTCTTACAACAACAGTTATCAGGCTAGTATCGAGATGGCACCGTATGAGGCCTTGTATGGAAGAAAGTGTAGATCGCCTATTTGTTGGGATGAGGTTGGTGAAGCGAAGATCGTGGGTATTGATTTGCTTCAGGATTCAGTTGAAAAGGTTAGAGTTATCCGGGATCGATTGAAAATAGCCCAGAGTCGACATAAGAGCTACGCAGACAACCGAAGGCGAGATCTTAGTTTTCAGACTGGTGATTTGGTGTTCTTGAAAGTATCTCCGAAGGTGGGTATTCGTAGATTTGGGAAGAAAGGCAAGTTGGCTCCGAGTTTTATTGGCCCGTTTGAGATTTTGGGAAAGGTTGGACTTCTAGCGTATCGTCTTGCGTTACCGCCATCTTTGGACCGGTTGCACAATGTTTTTCACGTTTCTATGCTTCAGAAGTATGTTCATGACCCATCTCACGTGTTACCGAGGATACCGGATGATATTGAGCCCGATATGACTTATGAGGAACGACAGGTTCGGATCTTAGATTCCAAAGTCCAAGAGTTGAGGAGCAAAAGTATTTCATTGGTTCGAGTTCTGTGGAGGAATCATAACATCGAGGAGTCGACGTGGGAGCTCCGAGATGAGATCGAGAGGAAATTTACGTGGCTTTTTGTTTAAGGTGAGTCTCGTTAAAATTCGGGTCGAATTTTCTTTAAGGGGGAGTGAATGTCACGACCCGAAATCTAGGCTCTATTTTATTAGCAATTAAATGATTTTTATTTAATTATTTGCTTATTTATTTATTTAAATTATTATTTATTTAAATAATTATGTGTGCAATTTATTTGTTATAATATTTATGCTTAAGCATTTCATTTGGGTTATTTGGGCTAGTGTAATATTGTTGGGTCTTAATTGTTAGTAGGGAGTGTAGAATTTGTGTGTAGTGTAGTGGAGGGGGCCTAAGTGTAAATCTTTTAAAAACATTTCCCTACTCCCTCCCTACTCCTTCCCTCAACTCCCCTATTCTCACACTCCACCTCCCCCCATCATCTCCAGCCATTTCTCTCTCTCTCTCCAAGTATTGGGTAAGTTTTTCTTCCTCTTCCTTCTCTCCTCATTTTCTTCCTCTTCCTCTCATCTTCTCTCATTTCTTAAAACGTGAAATGTGTTTAGATCGTCGATAGGATCGTAGGAAGCCAAAAAGAATTGAATTCCGTTAACTTTCATTATTTTCAAGTAAGTTACTTTTCCCCCACTTTAATGCTAAAATGTTCATATCATGTTTAGATAGTGTTTGATGTGTTATATTTGATGTTTGGTTGGGTTTTGAATTTATGGAGAATTTATTTTGGGTTTTGATCAAAAATGGTGAAATCTTGAATGTTGGATTTGATTCTTGATTTTGGTTGTTAAATGTTGTTGTTTGAGTCTTTTTAGACTTATAAGTTGTTTTGGTACATTAGTATATGAGTTGGAAGGTTGGATTTTGGTTAAATGTGTTTTGGGTTTGAAAATGGAAGAACCCATGTTGTTCTTCCCGATTTCTGGCAATTCAGAACATTGGGCGGCCGCACAAAAATGTCTGGGCGACCGAACATCTATCTGAAAGCTTTTGTTCTTGTTTTGAGGCTTTTTGGGAGACCGCACAGTCCACTTTGGGCGGCCGCACAGAACCCCTGAAACTTTACATTTTGTTAATTTGTGTGATTGAAGAACGTGTTTTGGTCTAAGTCTTGGGTGTCCTTCTAGTTGACCTTAGTGAACATTGTAGTACACGTTAGTGATAGACTTGGGTCCTTTGTGATCAAGTTTGTGTTTGAAATTCATTAATTGATAATGGGGACTTTGAAGCACCTTTATTGTGTATTGTTGGTTCATTTCATCTTCTTGGTGATTATTTGGCATGATTCCCTACTTTGGATTCCCTTGTTGTTTATAGTGCTAGTATTTTATTACTTAGCCTTTACGTGAAAGTCCAGCTGGTATTTTGTGTGTGTTTGGGCGATGCGAAACATTATGATGGCACGGCCAAGACCATTGTGATGTTGACCATTGTTTTGCCCCATTATTACCCTCCTCCAGATTGGCCTTGGATGTGAGAAGAGCTAGCTCCTTTGTGTGCATTTTAGCTTCTTGGAGCATGACTTTGTGGCATGTCTCCCGTCCCTTGTGACACTCTTATGGTTATTGGTTCCGGTACCGGGGTTTTCTCTTCGGCTTTCATGCTATTATGAAGATGATGATTTGTTGATGATTGAAGCTGCGCAGCGATCCTTTATTTGGATGTTCCGGTTTGGAAAACCTTGGCTATATCCTTTGTTATGTGTTTATTTCCGCTGCTATCGGTTATATGATAATTGCTATGTGCTATGTGATAATAATTATTGTTTATTGCTTATTGCATCATTGCATGTCATGTAGTTGCATTAGTAACTTATTGAGATTTATCTCACCCCCTTTTCTTTTATCTTTGTTTTTCCTTAACCCCCCCCCAGGTGCTAAGGATTAGTCTCGCTGATCACGAGAAAGAGGACGTCGAGTGTGGATACATTCTTTTGGGGAAGGTTGTTATAGGTTGGTTTACATTATGTAAATGTGTAACCTTTTGGGATAGTTGTACCAAACAATGACGTCATTAAGAATTGTATATTTGTATTTTGTTGGGCATAAACTGGTGGAAGTTTATGATAGTTGTAATTGGTTTTTGTCAAACTTGGTTTTGTAAAACTTTGGATTATCACCTTTTGGTATTAAATGGAATTTTTAACCTTGGTATTTCATAGTTTTAGTTTTAGAGTCGACGTCCAGCTCGCGGTCTCGGGCCCGCGGGGGCCGGGGTCGCGACACCACCGACCAAAGGCATACCAAGAATGGGAAAGAAGATCTCAAGCAAAGTTGGGCAATAAAATGGTGTTCAAAAATGGCAGAAGACAGCTGTTAAAATCAAATTGTCGACCAGAAGCTGATATTATAGCTGTTGGGGGATCTTTTGGCTAGCAAAAGTCAAGCCCGGAATTTCGTCCCCCCAGACGCGCGCGCCACCCGTAATCGGTGCGCAAAGCGTGCGCATTACGCGCCTACAAAGGGAGGCGCGCGCTTCCCAAAGTTAGGATCATTTCAGAAAAGCCTTGTCAGGAAAACTATGCAAGAAATTTCCGCCCGAATCAAGATGCAATTCCAATCCTTGAGCACTCATTTGGACACACGTTAATTTGGTCCGCCCTTAAGGCATGTATAAAATTGAAAGTAGGACAGGAATTCTCACTAAAAAAAGTTAGGGTGTCCTTCTTTAATTCTCAAAGATCAGTTTTGACAATTCATCCCCAGAAGAAAGCACTCCGCAGTCAACTATGCCCGCACCCCACCAAAAGTCAAAGTCAAATAGTCAACATCAAAGAGCGACTCACGGCAACAACTTGGTCCTGGGTGAGCCACAAAAATCACCACCTCCTCATCAAGCAAAATCTACGTCCATTCAAGCAGACGGTCCCTCGGTACCTCCTATTCGAGCAAACGGTCCCCCGGATCCCGCATTCAAGCAGACGGTCCTCTGGGTCCCGCATTCAAGCAGACGGTCCTCTGGGTCCCACATTCAAGCAGACGGTCCCTCAGTACCCGCTATTCGAGCAAACGGTCCTCTGGGTCTCGCATTCAAGCAGACGGTCCTCTGGGTCCCGCATTCAAGCAGACGGTCCTCTGGGTCCCACATTCAAGCAGACGGTCCCTCGGTACCCGCTATTCGAGCAAACGGTCCTCCGGGTCCCGCATTCAAGCAGACGGTCCTCTGGGTCCCGTATTCAAGCAGACGGTCCCTAGGTCCCGCATTCAAGCAGACGGTCCTCTGGGTCCCGCATTCAAGCAAACAGTCCTCTGGGTCCCGCATTCAAGCAGACGGTCCTCTGGGTCCCGCATTCGAGCAAACGGTCCTCTGGGTCCCGCATTCAAGCAGACGGTCCTCTGGGTCCCACATTCAAGCAAACAGTCCCTGGGTCCCGCATTCAAGCAGACGGTCCCTCGGTACCCGCTATTCGAACAAATGGTCCTCCGGGTCCCGCACTCAAGTAAACTGTCCTCCAGGTCCCGCATTCCAGCAAACAGATCTCGCTATCAGCAAACAGGTCCCGCTTCCAGCAAACGGATCTCGCTATCAGCAGACATGTCCCGCTGTCGGCCACGGTGGCCGCTTCATGCCACCGAACCTTTTATTATCAACCAAGCCGCTCACACAGGGAGCGCACCTCTATCTCTTGCAATTTCAAGTTCCTGCTTTTATCGAGTCTTTTCTTTT
Source organism: Campanula takesimana (assembly GCA_026119855.1). NCBI lineage: Eukaryota > Viridiplantae > Streptophyta > Magnoliopsida > Asterales > Campanulaceae > Campanula > Campanula takesimana. The sequence goes on along the minus strand of JAOWBW010000175.1, from coordinate 1,450,361 downwards.
CCTTGATGTCCTAGGCGGATGTCTTTCTTTCGTCGGCGCGTTTGCTTTGCAATCCATGCCGCCGAGGGGCTCTGTAGATACCCCTCCTTGGACCGCTCACCCCGATTGCACACTTGATTTTTTGTTTCTCCCTCTTTTAAGTGTTTTCTGTTAGTTTCTGTTACTTTGGTTAAGTTCTAGACGGGCTCCGTTAAGTCTAGGGACTAAACTGAATAACAGTTCTAACTTTCTAGTCCATTCTGTCAAAATTCACCTTCTAGAGTCGCGCGCCTCCGCCCCTTGAGGCCAGACGCGCGTGCCTTCCGCTGCCTAGGTGGGATGCGCGCGCTTCTGGGGTGTGTCAGTTACAGATTCTGCCCAAGAATCTCTCCCTTGCTCATTATACATGATTTTGCCCGGGAAAGATTTCTTGGAGACTCCGTTTGGCTCCAAAAACTCCTCTTTTACAACTATAACCCCCCCCCCCAATCCATCATTGAAAAGGGGTCTCAACCTTGAAAACTCTTCTCAAAACAAAAACTCTAGGCAATTTACAAAAGGTATTCTCTCCAAGTATTCAACCTCTTCTTTAAGACTTTTTCAAGAGGTTCTCTTTGAAGGATATTATAGGTAAAATGTCTTAACTTTATTCTTTACTTCTTCTTCTTCTTCTAAATTCTTCTTCTTCTTCAAACAAATGTGCAATCACCCCAAAATCATTTGCGACATGACACCAATGACCCTTTCATTACATTGAATTGGCCTAGGAGTTATCTCCCTACATTCTAAACAATCAAAACCCCTTTTAAAACCCCCTCTTTTATCATTTATTCAAATAGGAAGAACACATCTATCTTTAAAGTGAATTATGAACAAACAAGACCGACTTTGCTCGAGCGAAATGGGTGTTTAAGTACTTCCCATTTCGTAACCTAACCCCCGAACCCCTAATCCTTAGAATCTCTGTTTTCGTAAATCAAACTTAGGCTCATAAACTTTAGGTTTTCTTACGTTTCTCAAAAACGTGGGTGTCGACTCTAAAACACAATTAGACATCCTAGGATAATTCACCGCTCCAGCCAAGCCGTGGTTTCCCCCGGGGTATCTACAGGAGGTACATCAATTTCACCAAAGAATTTCTTGTATCCAGCATCAGATATGCCTCTAAGCAAATAAAAATATAAGCCCGAGTATACATGTCAATCAAAGCGGGGGAGGCATCATTGGGAAGCTCTGCGAACAAAGGCAATTGTTCTATAATCCACTTAATCGACAATCTACCACCTTTCAATGTCTGAGGGAAGTGGTTGAATCCCAAGTAACTCTAGGCATAACTGAATCCATCCTGCTTTTGTTTTGGTGGTTTCGGAACTTATCACAGCTACCCCGTCTATAAGAAGACCACATAACATGCCAACATCCTCCAGGGTGATATCATCTCCCCAACTGGCAAATGAAATGTGTGGGTCTCCGGACGCCATCGCTCAATCAAAGCCTCTATCAAAGGCCAATCATATTTGAAATGGCCTAGTCTATATGCACCGTAAAACCCCACATCTAACAGTTTTTGTTGTATCCTGATATCAAAATCCTTGGGCAGATCCTGACCACGTCTTAATCTAAGACTCTCAACTTCTTGTTGAGCCCAGATATAATGAGATCGGTGGGATGCCTGTAATGTAAGTACAGTGGGATCCAACGGCCCGGGATCAACAAAGGGTCTGTGTTCATGTTGGTCCATCTAAAACACACAACAATACCATAGTTAAATTGCTAAATACATTAACAATTTTTTTAAACAATATAATTAATCATCATTTGATGCAACAAAAGAAACGTGCGAATCCCGTTAAATTTCTAACAGAAACGAGGCTGCTCCATCAAATTTATAACATAAACTTGTGAATCTCGTTAAATTTCTGACATTTGTAGTTAAGTTTTTGACATAAAGTGTTTTTTTTGTGATCTTTCTAACAAATAAACATAGTGTTAAATTACTTCTAAATCACAAAAATTTAACTTATATTATCAAATTAAAAGTAAAATCAACAAATTAATAATCTAATCCTAACAAAATCTAACAAAGAAACAAACATACATGTTGGGTATGCCCGCTTATATCTGAGTATTCAATGTATAGGATTGATTAGATTTGATTGATCCATCACTTAAGTTTTATTTCATGGACTTTAGAACCTGTGGACACCCCGCCTTGGACCGCTCACCCCGATTGCACACTTGATTTTGTGTTTCTCCCTCTTTTAAGTGTTTCCAGTTAGTTTCTGTTAGTTTCTGTTACTTTGGTTAAGTTCCAGACGGACTTCGTTAAGTCCCGGGGCTAAATTGAATAACAGTTCTAACTTTCTAGTCCATTCTGTCAAAAATTGCTTCTCAGAGTCGCGCGCCTCCGCCCCTTGAGGCCAGACGCGCGCGCCTTCCGCCGCCTAGGTGGGATGCGCGCGCTTCTGGGGCATGTCAGTTACAGATTCTGCCCAAGAATCTCTCCCTTGCTCATTATACATGATTTTGCCCGGGAAAGATTTCTTGGAGACTCCGTTTGGCTTCAAAAACAGTCACTTTTTAACTATAAAAACCCCTCCAATCCATCATTGGAGGGGGACTTGGAAAATCATTACTTTCAAACCTTTTTACTCACTTCTTTCATAGACTTTTCTTGGGACTTCTTCAACAAAGTATTCAATCTCTTCTTCAAGGCTTCACAAGAGATTCTTTTTGAAGGATACTATAGGTAAAGGTCTTAAACATTTCTCCTCCCTTTCTTCTTCTTCTTCTTCTTCTTCTTCAAATGTGCAATCACCCAAAACCATTTGGGACATGACACCAATGGTCCTTTCATTACATTGAATTGACCTAGGAGTCATCTCCCTACATTTCAAACTCTAAAACCCCTTTTTATCATCATTTTAATAGGAACAACACATTTATCTTAAAAAGTGAATTATGAACAAACAAGACCGACTTTGCTCAGGCGAAATGGGTGTTTAAGTACTTCCCATTTCGTACCTAACCCCGAACCCCTCATCCCAAAGAATCTTTGTTTTCGTAAATCAACTTAGGCTCATAAACATTAGGTTTTCTTACGTTCCTAAAAACGTGGGTGGCGACTCTAAAACACAATTAGACATCCAAGGTAATTCGCGCGCTCTAGCCAAGCCGTGGGTCCCCGGGTATCTACAGTGGCGACTCCGCTGGGGACTCTTGAGGGTTAAACTTGTGTTTCTGTTCAAAATTCACTTTTCTGGGTATTCTGGAAATTGACATGGGAAGCGCGCGCCTCGGACCTTCATGGTCTAAAGCGCGCGCGTCCCGCGTCAAATTCCAGAATCGCCCGCCTTCCATGTGTTCTTCCTATTCTTCCTATTATTTCGTGCTAACAAACATTGCAGGGGTTCCATCACACAACCAGGACCAGGGCAATCCCCTGAGTCCATAAGTTTCTGATGATCTGACAGGTGAGCCCAGAAGCGGGCGCCTCCCAGTTTCTATGCGCCAGTCGCGCGCTTCCCACAACACTAGCCCGAGGCACGCGCTTCTGGGCAATTTCCAGGGCAAGAACAGGTTTCAGGGACTGAACAGAACAGTGGGGTGTGGGCACAGTTGCCTGCATCAGAACAGAATTGAACCCTTGGACTGTTTATTTTTATGTTTTATTTACTGGTCACACGGGTGATTCGGGAGTTGTAATTTATGTGTTCTTATCTTTTCTTTTCAAAAAAAAAAATAAATAATAAAAAAATTTTGTCACGTGATAGACCTCACACTACGTGCACATTACTCCTATGAACTGCTCACTATCGAGTCGCACAAGTCCAACCCCAAACCCGTCGAGGCCCGTCCTAGAAAGTTTCAAGCTCCACTCGACCTTGGCTCTTTCGAAGCGGTAAACCTCAGCCCGTGGCGTAGTTCATGACTACATGCCGGGGGTGACCTTTAAGCCTCATATTCAACCCGAGCACAAACCACACAATTCTAGTTAGGGTCTAACACTCCGTGACTCAAGTCGGTTTCCATGTACCGAGATTTCCCTAAACTAATCTCTTCAAATCATACATGCCAAATTGTTGAAATGGACGCAATAAAAATCCGTCCCCAAAAGTGGTTATTTTGGACGAAAATAAAAATCCATCCCCGCATGTATGCTTTACTACATTAATTTAGTTTAATCCCGACACATGTAGGATTCACAAGCGCGATGGAATCCGATGAGTATATGGGACCGCTAGAGGGTCTATACACTAGTGTGACCATTCCATTATTTTCTTAGAAACCCCATAAGGGACCCACTCCCTCCGATTTATAAAAAAAAAGAGTCTTTTTCTTATGTGGTTCGAGTCGTGTGCCCAACTGTGTGTTCTCAACCTCGTCATGGACCGAAAGTGTGAACCGAGACTGACAAGGGCTACTTCTCCAATTATAGGTCCAATTGGTACTCTCCGCATCTACAGAGATTCATCCAACAGGCTTGTCTGTGAACCGATCACTCCAATAGCTTCTACATCATCAATGGCCGGCGACTCCAACACCAACAACGCCATGACTCTCGAACAGCTTTCTGCCATGGTTCAAACACTCCAACAACAAGTCACCACTCTCAACAACGAGGCTCAAACCAAAGAAGCCTTATGGCAAGGTCATGTCGACAGTCAAAGGGAGGCCCACGAGGCCGAGGTTGACCAACTGAAAGCCAAGCTCCTCAAGCTCTCCAAGAACAAAGGGGTTAATTACAATGAGGAATCCGAGTGGACCAAGGGTTTGTTTGAAAGCCCATATGTCAGCGCCCGTACCAAAAAAGTGGGGGGACCAAGCACCGACAACAACGACCCCAAAATGGTCGATTCCATCATGGCCTACATTGATCAGAAATTTGACGGCCTCAACATGGGAAAAGGCTCCAACACAAGCCTTTATCAGTCATCCATCCTCATGAGCACGATGGCCGCTCTTCCCAACAAATTCAAGATTCCCGACATTAGCAAGTTTAAGGGCAACTCATGCCCGATGGCCCACATCGAGACTTACATTTGGGCTATGGTTCCGAAGAAGGTCTCCTCAAAAGTTATGGCTCAATGCTTTCCTCTCACCCTCGAGGGGGCGGCCAAGGATTGGTATGCAACTCTCCCGCTCACTGTCCGTCTTGATTGGGATGCCGCTATGCTTGCCTTCAAGAATCAATATCAAGGCAACACCACTCACCGGCCTACAAGGAAAGAGCTCGAGAACACCACTCAAAGAGACAACGAGTCCTTCATTGACTTCACAAGGAGATGGAATGACAAACTCTCTGAAATTGTTGAAAGGCCAAACAAAAAAGAGCAAATGGACATCTTTCTCAAGTGTCTCAAGATTGATCTCCGCACCCACCTAAGTGGTGCTTGCTACTCCGACTTCTCCCAAATGTATGAGGCGGGGGTACGCATGGATGACTTGCTCAAGGAGATTAAAAAGGCCACTCCTACTTACCGATACAAGGCCGCCTCTAGTTCAAACAAAGAGGCTTCTGTCAATGCCGTTACTACTAACAAGGGGAATTACAAGAAGGTTCTCCCACCACAAGGCAAGCGGTTCCAAAACGACCGTGTCTACACTCCTCTCAACGGCATGACCATCACCGAGGCCTATGAAGCTCTAAAGGCCAAGGGACAAATCACCCCTCTTCAAGGGTACAAGCAACCAAAACCGCTCCATGCCAATCATGCTCACCACAAATGGTGTGACTACCATCAATGCACCGGCCACCTTACTGAGGATTGCTTCTCCATCTGCAACACCATCCAAGACCTCATAGACAAGAAGGAATTCATAATCCCTAATGAGGGTGGTGTCAATGTAATAGAGGTAGGAGAGTTTGAAGGAACCACTCATTCGGTCCCAATTGTGAATGAGGGCTCCGATGATATGAATAAACTTGATAATTCTTGTTATGTTGTGACTTATGATGAGATTATGAGGGAAGTCTTAGAGAATAGGAAGAAGAAGCTACAAGGGACCGTGAACGTGCTCACTCGCAGTGGTCGAGTAACAACGAGCACAATCCCTCCCAATACTGCAGCAACCAGCACCTCTTCTCAAAGATCGTAAGCACGCGACATACCCGAAGATCCTTTGTTAACACAGCTCAAGAAGACGCAAGCCAACATATCCATCTGGGACCTTATTGCATCATCAAAGAAACACCGAGACCTCATCATCAAGAACTTGGATGACACATCAGTCTCTCCCGACACGACTCCTGAGGACCTCACAGCAATGATAGGTCACATTCACTTCGGCAATGTCATCACTTTTGCCGACATGGACCTCCCGCCATTTGGGTCCGAACACAATGAAGCCATCTACCTCAAAGTAAGGGCAAGAGGGAGACCCATCTCAAGGGTTCTAGTAGACGGTGGCTCTGCACTCAACTTAATGCCTAGCCGAGTCATGGGCATACTGGGGCTCAAAAGCTCCGATTTACAACCCTCCGCACAAGTCATTAGAGGGTACGACAGCACTACCCGTACAGTCATGGGAATGTTAGAAGTTGATATCGAATTTGGAAGCATGATCATGTCCGTCCCATTCCAAGTACTTGATGTCCCCGCTTCATTCAACTTACTTCTGGGCCGACCTTGGATCCACAGTTCCAATGCGGTACCTTCCACTCTCCATCAGTGTGTCAAGATCAGAAATGGGGACGAGATAGTCACTATCATGGCCGAGAATGTCACCATCCATAGAAATGGGGGACAACCAGTCCACCAAGTCCAACACGGGATAGAAGATGCCACTCTCTCCGGCGTCAACACAATTGACAAAGAAGGGGGAAACAGACAATGGGCCCCGGCAATCCTAAAGTCCTCCGCATGATGAGGAACATGAATCACTTTCCCGGTCTTGGCTGGGGAAGCATCAACAAGGGATATTGCACCCCGTGGTAGTTCCTTTTGTCAAGAACAAGTTTGGTCTGGGATACGAGCCTACCAAGGATGACTTGAAATACGAGCAAGCAGTCAAGAATCAAAGGACCCAAGCTCGCAAAGAAGGTCGACGATATGAAATCCCTGACTTGAAACCCTACCGCAACACACTAAATGGTTATTTTGTTCGCCAAGGGGAAGATGTTCCATACACGATCTTTCCCGAACCATGGGTTAACGACAAGGGCGTCAGAAAGCCCGGTCTCGAGATCTTCACTGATTAAGAATTCCCGACGCAAGAAAGGGAACCTACTCCAATGTCACCCCGAGAGTGGTGGGGCAATAAAGTGACTATAAAGTCCGAGGTAGAGGTTACCGTAGGGGAAGAACTATCCGATCTCGCCTCCATGTTCGAAGAAATTGCCATCATGGACGATTGTCAAGTGAACGCCATCTACGACACTGTTGAGGAAACCATCAGTGAGATCCCACCAAGCTCCGAGCCAATCAACAACTGGTATTCAACGAAGGGGCCCTTAGTATCCGAGGATTTCTTGGTCCGAGAAATGGGTTGCATACCCCGCACAGCAACAAAGGAAGAGCGGCTCACACTTACTTTCGAGTCCGAGAGTGTTTCTAATACCCTCACCCAAGAGGATATGGAGGCCATAGCCAAGCGTGTGTTTCCTTTCTTTGCTAATGAAAAATTTGATATTTCTGAGTACCCCGAGATTGCAAACATCATAAATGATGAATTAGCTAATAACGAACTTAATGAACAAGTTAATAACGATTCAAATTATGATGAAATAGACCACGAAAACATAACATACCTAAATGAACTAGCTCAACAGGTTCGTTGTCATGGTGAAAATGGTCCAGGGGCTGATGGACTTCCGGGATTTGAACAAAGCTTCCCCGAAAGATGATTTTCCAATACCAAACATCGACATGCTCGTCGATTCAACTGCCAACTATGAAGTCCGCTCATTCGTGGACGGTTTTTCCGGTTACAATCAGATTCTCATGTCCGAAGAGGATCAACACAAGACAGCTTTAACATAACTCCGTGGGGGACCTTCTGCTACACAGTCATGCCGTTCGGACTAAGGAACGCTGGGGCTACCTACCAGAGGGCTGTTACGGATCTATTCCACGATATGATTCATAAAGAGATCGAGGTCTATGTAGATGACATGATCATCCATTCGAAGGGAACCAATGGTCAACATTTGATCGATCTTCGCAAATTCTTTGAAAGGCTTCGACAACACAATATGAGACTCAATCCCGCAAAGTGCACTTTTGGGGTCATCAGAGGAAAGGTTCTTGGTTACATGGTCACTGAAAGAGTAATTGAAGCCGATCCCTCCAAGATCAAGGCAATCATTGACATGCCTCCCCCAAGGACGCAGAAAGAAATCAAAGGTTCTGTCACAACCCGAAATCTAGGCTCTATTTTATTAGTAATTAAATAATTATTATTTATTTATTTGCTTAATTATTTATTTAAATGATTATTTATTTAAATATTTATGTGTGCAATTTAAGTGTTATAATATTTATGCCTAGCATTTTATTCAAGTTATTTGGGCTAGTGTGGAAGTGTTGAGTCTTAATTGTTAGTAGGGAGTGTAGTATTTGTGTGTAGTGTGAGAAGGGGGGCCTAAATGTAACTTTTTAAAATAATTTCCCCTACTCCCCTCTCCTCCCTCACCTTCTCCCTCACTCTCACCATTCTCCCAGCCAACTCTCTCTCTCTCTCCTCCATTGTGGTAAGCTTTTTCTTCCTCTTCATCTCTCTTCATTTTCTTCTTCTTCCTCTCATAATCTCTCATTTCTTAAAACGTGAAATGTGTTTAGATCGTCGATAGGATCGTAGGAAGCCAAAAAGAATTGAAATCCATCAACATTGAGAAAATCCAAGTAAGTTACTTTTTCCCCATTTTAATACTAAAATGTTCATATCATGTATAGATAATGTTTGATGTGTTATATTTGAAGTTTGGTTGGGTTTTGAATTTATTGAGAATTTATTTTGGGTTTTGATCAAAAATGGTGAAATCTAGAATGTGGGGTTTGATTCTTGATTTAGGTTGATTAAATGTTGTTGTATGAGTCCTTTTAGCCTTATTAGTTGTTTTGGTACATTAGTATATGAGTTGGAAGGTTGGATTTTGGTGGAATGTGTTTTGGGTTTGAAAATGGAAGAAACCATGTTGTTCATCCTGATTTCTGGCAATCCGGAAGGTTGGGCGGCCGCACAAAATAGTCTGGGCGACCGCGCACCTTTCTGAAAGCTTTTGTTCTTGTTCTGAGAATTTTGGGCGACCGCACGGTCCATGTTGGGCGGCCGCACAGATCTCTGAAAATTTACATTTGTGGTTAAGTTGTGATTGAGGAATGCGTTTTGGTCCAAATCTTGGGTGTCCTTCTAGTTGACTTTAGTGAACATTGTAGTACACTCTAGTGATAGAATTGGGTCCTTTGTGATCAAGTTTGTGTTTGAATTTAATTAAGTGTTAATTGGGATTTGGAACATCTTATTGAGATATTGTTGGTTTGACTTACCTTTGTGATGATCATTTAGTATAGGTTTGGGCATCTTATGATGTGTTCGTGATCATGTTCTAATAAGTGTAACCTTTTGGATTAGTTTGGGGTGTTTAGAATGGGTTCGTTATGCACGGAGATAAAAGTGAATTGGCAATTGGGTACCTACGGTTTGATTAACCTTAAGTTGTATTCATTCGGATCTCTTATTTGGAATTCCAGGTGTGACAAGATGGTTGAGTTCATAGTCCTAGTATATCTTTTGAGTAAATGTTTATGATCTCTTTGGTAATAGTCATTGTGCTATTTGTGAGCGACCGTTTGGGTTGCGCTCTTTATGAGTAACTTGTGAGTATCATATTTAGGATGTATTTGATACGTGCCTTGTCTTAGAATCATCTTGTTTTAATGATCAATGTTGTTGTGCTCTTTATGAGAAATTCCGTTTATCGTTGTTGTGCTCTTCATGAGAAACTCTTGTTATCGTTGTTGTTAAACTCTTCATGAGTACCCGTTACATCTTTATGGTGATTAATTGGTATGGTTCCCTACTTTGGAATCTTTGGTTGTTTATCGAGCTAGTATTTATTACCTAGCATTTAATTGAAAGTCCAGCTGGTTATTTGTGTATCGAGTCAGGCAATGGATAATGCTATAATGGCACAAGCCAAGTCCAGTATAGCATCGCCCATTGGTCCTTCTGTCCTCATCCAGATTGGCCTTGGTTGGGATGAGCTAGCTCCGTTGTGGGTATTCTAGCTAATCGTTTTGGAGCATGACTTTGTGGCATGGCTCCCGCCCCTTGTGGCACTTTACATTGTTATTGGTTCCGGTACCGGGTTTCTCTTCAGCTTTTATGCTACTATGAAGATGAATTGTTTGATTGATGGGTTGATTGGTCGCTTCTGACCGGGGATTTCTCTTCAGCTTTCATGCTATTATGAAGATGATGAATGGTTGGTTATTGAAGCTGCGCAGCGACCTTTATTTGGTTCTTCCAGTTGGGTGAAACCTTGGCTATGTATCCACTTATGAGTGTTTATTTCAGCTTTATGTGTTGCATGATGAGCTGGTCGTTATTTCCAACCGGTATGGGACGGTTGGCGATAGGGAACCTCTCATTTGTTGTTATATGTTTATTTATATGATTGATTATTGGATATTACTGTTTGACAGCATGTCACTTATTATTCCGCTGCTATCTGTCTTATGTTAATTGCTATTGGTCATTGCATATTAGCATGTCATGTAGTTGCATTAGTAACTTACTGAGATTTATTCTCACCCCGTTTCTTGTTTCAAATTGTTTTCCTCAACCCCCCCCAGGAGGAAAAGGATTAGGATTCGCGGATCGAGGAGGACGTCGAGAGGATTGAGATTTTGGGCAGGTTGTTTGATTGGTTTGCATTATTTAAATGTATAACCTTTTGGGGATAGTTTTACCAATCAATGACGTCATTAAGAATTGTATATTTGTATTTTGTTGGGCATAAACTTGTGGAAGTTTATGATAGTTGTAATCGGTTTTTATCAAACTTGGATTTGTAAAACCTTGTGTTAGCATCTTTTGGTTTCAAATGGAATTTTTTTAACTTCTATATTTTAGATTTTTTGGTTTTAAGTCGACGTCCAGCTCGCGGTCCCGGGCCCGCGGGGTCCGGGGTCACGACAGTTGGTATCAGAGCTATGGTTTAGCTCTATGTGTAAGTATAGGTGGATTAGTATGACCTAGGGGGGGGTAGTGTGTTCGGAGTGAGTAACAATTGTTGTTTTATGCAGGTACTTGTTTGAAATGTCTCGAAGGAGAAGTGGTGAAAGTAATACTGGTAATGCAAATCGGAATGAAACAAGGGATGAAGCCCGTGCAATGTTTCAGGGCATGTTTGAGGCGGCCATGAAGGCCATACATGATCAAGGTCCGAGCGTAGAACAAGCACCACCACCCCGCTAAGGATTGGAACAATTTCTGAAATTGAAACCGGTTGAGTTCAATGGGGAACCCGATGTAAGGAAGGCCGAGCTATGGATTGAGTCGATGGAGAAAATTTATGATGTCTTTGGTTGCACCGATGAAGACAAGGTCCGGTTTGCGGCTTATAAACTTGTGGGTGCCGCCGAGCATTGGTGGAAGGGTGTTAAAGCGAGTTGGGATGATACTCACACAGTGTATGCATGGGAATTGTTTGTGCGAAAGTTCAAGGAGCATTTCATTCCGGTAGTGGATCAAAACCGAAAGGAGATCGAGCTGCTCAACCTGGAGCAAGGTTTGTTGTCTATAGCTCAGTACTCGGCTAAGTTCACAGAATTATCCTGGTATTGTGACTATCTTGTGCGGACCGAGGAGCAAAAAGCTACGAGATTCATCCGGGGTTTGAAGACTTCTATTCGGACTCAGCTTATATCCCAGAGGATTGTGACATTTCAGGATGCGGTAGACCGGGCATACTTGATCGAGCAAGATATTGGGGAGCATAAGAGGAAGACCGAGGTTGCAAATGCGGGTAAACAAGTAAGCCATGCTAAATCTCAACCACATCACCGTTCAGATAACCGAGGTAATTTGGGAGCACCATCTCAGTTTAAGGAACAAACCGCGCTAGGGAATCCGGGTACTCCTTCGGGGAAACAAGGGAAACAAGGTAGGTGGCTTTGCACTTACTGTCAGAGGGAAGGCCATTTGGAGGATAAGTGTTGGAAGAAACAAGGAAAATGTATCAATTGTGGTCAACTGGGTCACTTCATAAAAGACTGTCCGAGGTTTAGGGTTCAATCATCAGGAACAGGAACCAGTACTTCACCGGGTCAGAAGAGAGATGCTTCGGGGAACCCTAAGGTATAAGGCAGAGTAATTGCGACCAATCAGCACTCACCAGGTAACGGATAAATTTCAGGAGGTATTATTTTGCGTCGTGAGAGCGAGCGCGTGCATTTTAGGATCATCGCATTTATGTGTTTCTGTGCATTAGTTGCATTTATTTCTTCTGAGTCTTTGACTTATGTGTTGTAGGTGTCTACTCCTATGGAGGAGTTTAGGGTATCTGATGAAGTCTTATGTGCTTATGATGTGCTTAAGTATGGTTATGTCTCACCTGCTAAATTAGCCATGTTGCTATTGCAAGATTTTGATATTACTATTGCTTTAGTCTATTGTTGTAGAGGGATTGTTATATTCTCCATTCCTAATTTCTTAAAATTGTTTGAGACCGTTCCCTGGGTAGAGTTATACCTATCTTTTCTTAATTGAAATCCGAGTATTTAGTTTCGGTCAATTTGTTGGGTGTAATTATCATTGTAAGGTTTCTACTTTCTTCTCAATAGTACCTAGTGTTTGAGGAGAAACTTGGGTTAAATTGGGGTATTATGGTACAAGGTTGTAATGCTAATATTTAGATCAATATCCATATTGTATCGGTTGAGTTATAGGAGTTGAGGATTCAATGAGGATCTCTTGAGGAAAATTTTGGTCACTTTTAGTGCATCTCCGTGAATGTATCGGAATGGATTAGCATGGAGAGGTGTACGAGTTGTTATGGATGATGAGTTTGTGGTAGGAGTTATGATCATTAATGGTGGTAAGCGTGTTAAGTTAGAAAGGACTAAGTACATTTTGGGAGAGTAATAATTTCTCGATCTATGTTAAAGGCATTTTGAAATTTTGGTTAGATAGTGGTTCTATGGTTCTAAATCCCTTCTTGGTGGCGTTTCCCGAATTGGATCAAGAGTATGTGAAGGAAATGGAGTATCAATACTTGGGCATATTATAGAATACTACGATTTGGTATTTGGTCAGTTGGAACGTTGCTAGCTAATTGGTTTATTATGATGGTAGTGCTATTGAGCCTAAGTATCATTAGGTTAATAAATGTATGCGTGAAAGACTAATTTGGGTTAGCTATTGAGGATTTGAGATTTGTTGATTTCCTTGGGTATATGAGCACAAATTATTAACTAAAAAGGGAGCTAGAGGAAATCCCTTGAAGATAAAATTTAGATCATTTTCGGACTGTTGCGTATTCGTAATTATTTTAGGCTTTCAAGGATTGGAGTTTTATGACGATGATATTATGGAGTAGATTTAAGTGAACATTTTGTATTAAAATTTTGGTTTTATATTACGCCTTTAGTTTAGAGTGCTACCTAGAGCGAGAGCACTATAATGGGAATCCTTAGAGATATAGCCTTTGATGAATATTGTGGAAATAGAAATTTCTTTAGCCTTTTTATATTTCAAAAGCTAATTTAGCTCGAGATGGTAATGTTTGGAATTCCAGGGGAATAATACTGAGTATGCGATTTACAAATAGAAGTACCTTTGCGGTGTAGTTAAGGTTATGAATAAGGCGAGCTTGAGATATCTCGAGAATTATGTGTGGAAATAATTTGGATTCTTTGAGTTTGAGTACGAGTTTTGATTAGTAACGAAGATAATGATGGAATGATTCGGTTCGAGAGGTGGTGTTATCGTAAGCATTATTTAAGGTTACCTTGTAGTGGGTTAGATTGGACAATAGAGGAATTTGAGAAATGGCGGAACTATCGTATCCGTAGCTACTTGATCATTCGGGTAAGTCTCGTTAAAATTCGGGTCGAATTTTCTTTAAGGGAGGGTGAATGTCACGACCCGAAATCTAGGCTCTATTTTATTAGTAATTAAATAATTATTATTTATTTATTTTCTTAATTATTTATTTAAATGATTATTTATTTAAATATTTATGTGTGCAATTTAAGTGTTATAATATTTATGCCTAGCATTTTATTCAAGTTATTTGGGCTAGTGTGGAAGTGTTGAGTCTTAATTGTTAGTAGGGAGTGTAGTATTTGTGTGTAGTGTGAGAAGGGGGGCCTAAATGTAACTTTTTAAAATAATTTTCCCCTACTCCCCTCTCCTCCCTCACCTTCTCCTTCACTCTCACCATTCTCCCAGCCAACTCTCTCTCTCTCTCCTCCATTGTGGTAAGCTTTTTCTTCCTCTTCATCTCTCTTCATTTTCTTCTTCTTCCTCTCATAATCTCTCATTTCTTAAAACGTGAAATGTGTTTAGATCGTCGATAGGATCGTAGGAAGCCAAAAGAATTGAAATCCATCAACATTGAGAAAATCCAAGTAAGTTACTTTTTCCCCATTTTAATACTAAAATGTTCATATCATGTATAGATAATGTTTGATGTGTTATATTTGAAGTTTGGTTGGGTTTTGAATTTATTGAGAATTTATTTTGGGTTTTGATCAAAAATGGTGAAATCTAGAATGTGGGGTTTGATTCTTGATTTAGGTTGATTAAATGTTGTTGTATGAGTCCTTTTAGCCTTATTAGTTGTTTTGGTACATTAGTATATGAGTTGGAAGGTTGGATTTTGGTGGAATGTGTTTTGGGTTTGAAAATGGAAGAAACCATGTTGTTCTTCCCGATTTCTGGCAATCCGGAAGGTTGGACGGCCGCACAAAATAGTCTGGGCGACCGCGCACCTTTCTGAAAGCTTTTGTTCTTGTTCTGAGGGATTTTGGGCGACCGCACGGTCCATGTTGGGCGGCCGCACAGATCTCTGAAAATTTACATTTGTGGTTAAGTTGTGATTGAGGAATGCGTTTTGGTCCAAATCTTGGGTGTCCTTCTAGTTGACCTTAGTGAACATTGTAGTACACTCTAGTGATAGAATTGGGTCCTTTGTGATCAAGTTTGTGTTTGAATTTAATTAAGTGTTAATTGGGATTTGGAACATCTTATTGAGATATTGTTGGTTTGACTTACCTTTGTGATGATCATTTAGTATAGGTTTGGGCATCTTATGATGTGTTCGTGATCATGTTCTAATAAGTGTAACCTTTTGGATTAGTTTGGGGTGTTTAGAATGGGTTCGTTATGCACGGAGATAAAAGTGAATTGGCAATTGGGTACCTACGGTTTGATTAACCTTAAGTTGTATTCATTCGGATCTCTTATTTGGAATTCCAGGTGTGACGAGATGGTTGAGTTCATAGTCCTAGTATATCTTTTGAGTAAATGTTTATGATCTATTTGGTAATAGTCATTGTACTATTTGTGAGCGACCGTTTGGGTTGCGCTCTTTATGAGTAACTTGTGAGTATCATATTTAGGATGTATTTGATACGTGCCTTGTCTTAGAATCATCTTGTTTTAATGATCAATGTTGTTGTGCTCTTTATGAGAAATTCCGTTTATCGTTGTTGTGTTCTTCATGAGAAACTCTTGTTATCGTTGTTGTTAAACTCTTCATGAGTACCCGTTACATCTTTATGGTGATTAATTGGTATGGTTCCCTACTTTGGAATCTTTGGTTGTTTATCGAGCTAGTATTTATTACCTAGCATTTAATTGAAAGTCCAGCTGGTTATTTGTGTATCGAGTCAGGCAATGGATAATGCTATAATGGCACAAGCCAAGTCCAGTATAGCATCGCCCATTGGTCCTTCTGTCCTCATCCAGATTGGCCTTGGTTGGGATGAGCTAGCTCCGTTGTGGGTATTCTAGCTAATCGTTTTGGAGCATGACTTTGTGGCATGGCTCCCGCCCCTTGTGGCACTTTACATTGTTATTGGTTCCGGTACCGGGTTTCTCTTCAGCTTTTATGCTACTATGAAGATGAATTGTTTGATTGATGGGTTGATTGGTCGCTTCTGACCGGGGATTTCTCTTCAGCTTTCATGCTATTATGAAGATGATGAATGGTTGGTTATTGAAGCTGCGCAGCGACCTTTATTTGGTTCTTCCAGTTGGGTGAAACCTTGGCTATGTATCCACTTATGAGTGTTTATTTCAGCTTTATGTGTTGCATGATGAGCTGGTCGTTATTTCCAACCGGTATGGGACGGTTGGCGATAGGGAACCTCTCATTTGTTGTTATATGTTTATTTATATGATTGATTATTGGATATTACTGTTTGACAGCATGTCACTTATTATTCCGCTGCTATCTGTCTTATGTTAATTGCTATTGGTCATTGCATATTAGCATGTCATGTAGTTGCATTAGTAACTTACTGAGATTTATTCTCACCCCGTTTCTTGTTTCAAATTGTTTTCCTCAACCCCCCCCAGGAGGAAAAGGATTAGGATTCGCGGATCGAGGAGGACGTCGAGAGGATTGAGATTTTGGGCAGGTTGTTTGATTGGTTTGCATTATTTAAATGTATAACCTTTTGGGGATAGTTTTACCAATCAATGACGTCATTAAGAATTGTATATTTGTATTTTGTTGGGCATAAACTTGTGGAAGTTTATGATAGTTGTAATCGGTTTTTATCAAACTTGGATTTGTAAAACCTTGTGTTAGCATCTTTTGGTTTCAAATGGATTTTTTTAACTTCTATATTTTAGAGTTTTGGTTTAAAGTCGACGTCCAGCTCGCGGTCCCGGGCCCGCGGGGTCCGGGGTCGCGACAGGTTCCATGGACAGACTTCAATACATCAGTCGGTTTGTGCACCAACTCACGTCCATGTGTGAGCCAATCTTCAAGCTATTAAAAAAGAACGTGGCTCTAGAATGGACCGATGCGTGCCAAGAAGCCTTCGACCAAGTGAAGCATTACTTGACATGCCCTCCAGTTTTGGTTCCACCACACGAAGAGAAGCCTCTCTTGCTCTATCTCACTGTCAATGATGAAGCCCTGGGGGCTATGTTAGCATAAGAACAGCGAGACTCCACAAAGGAGAATGCCATCTACTTTGTCAGCCGACGGTTTCAAGGAGCTGAAAAGAACTACTCCGTCTTAGAGAAGTCTTGTGCTGCATTGGTTTGGGTTACTCAAAAGCTCATGCATTACATGGAGGCCTTCCCAATCAAGTTGGTAGCAAAACTGGACCCGCTCCGCTACATCTTCGAGAAGCCTTTCATGTCAACAAGAATAGCCAAATGGTATTTCATGCTCGCCGGCTACGATATCACTTACGTCACACTCAAATAAATCAGGGGGAAGGTGTTCAGTGTTCAGCTTGCTGAATTTCCGTGTGACGAAGTGAAGGGGGAAGATGTACAGTTCCCCGACGAGCATTTAATTTGTGCCACAACAGAGGAGAATAAGTGGCAACTTTTTTTCGATGGCGCAGCCAATAAGCATGGATATGGCATAGGGATGTCACTTGTTGATCCAAAGGACATGTATACTCCAATTGCCATCCGCCTTGAATTTGAAGCCACTAACAACACCGCTTAGTACGAAGCTTGCATAGCGGGGCTCGAAGCATCCCTCGAAAGAAATGTCACAAGTTTAGAAGTATTCGGTGATTCCTTGCTCATCATCAATCAGACATCTGGAAAATGGAAGATTCAAGACTCGACCCTGCAACGGTATGGTCAATCTCCCCATGGTATGTAGATATCATGAATTTCCTCAAGGATGGTACCTATCCCGAGAGCAGCAATAAGAAGTCTCGAATGGCATTGCAAAGACTAGCCTCCCGATATGTACTGATTGGGGACAGAGTCTACAAAAGGCACCACGAGGGGATCAATCTCCTATGTGCAAATGAGACCGAAGCTCAAGAAATAATGCATGAAATCCACGAAGGTGAATGTGGGCCTCACATGAACGGGTTTATGTTGGCCCAGAAGATACTCCGCATGGGTTATTATTGGAGTACCATGGAAAGGGACTGCATCGAGAAAGTTAAGAGGTGCGCCAAATGCCAATTCCATACCAATCTACAGCACGCTCCACCCTCACAGCTTTACAATATGACCACGCCTTGGCCTTTCTCTTGTTTGGGCATAGACATCATCGGCAAAGTTCACCCTACTGGAAGTAATGGACAATCTTTCGTCCTAGTAGCCGTGGACTATTTTACAAAATGGGTCGAAGCACAAGCTTACCGAGTTCTTAACGCCAAGAAAGTGGCCGAATTCGTATAAACCCACATCATGTGCCGGTACGGCGTTCCTCATGAGATCATCTCAGACAATGGCTCTCACTTCGAGAAAGAGATGGACACACTCCTGGTAGAATACAAGATTACTAAGCACAAGTCATCTCCATAGCGCCCTCAAGCAAACGGCGCGGTCGAGGCAGCTAATAAGACAATCGTGACCATTGTGAAGAAAATGGCCTCTACTGGAAGGGATTGGCCTGAAAAGTTACCTCTAGCATTATGGGGCTAACGCACATCAATACGGACAGCGACTGGAGAAACTCCTTATGCACTGGTATATGGTTCCGAAGCTGTGCTACCAATAGAGCTCGAAGTTCCGTCCCTGTGGGTCCTCCTCGAGAACCAAGTCAATGAAGTCGATTGGATGCAAAGTCGATATGAACAGCTAGCCCTACTTGACGAGAAAAGGATAAGGGCAATCGAACGTACGAGGGCCTATCAACAAAGAATGTCTAGGGCTTTCAACAAAAAGGTGAAGCCCCGAAACATCAGTGTGGGAGATTTGGTCCTAAGACAACACCCTCCTAATGCCATGAACCCCCTTGGAAAATGGGGACCCCTATAGATTGGTCCGTACGTAGTCAAGAAGATACTAAGCGGCGGTGCAGTCCGACTCGTGGACTTAGACGGAGATCAACTGCCAAAGGAAGTCAACCTCGACAAATTGAAGAGGTTTTACGTCTAATAAACGAAGACCATAAAAAAAAAAAAAAAAAAAAAAAGAAGCTCGCTAGGTTGAAAACCCGCAAGGGCGGCCTAGGCAAAAATTAGAGCACATGCAAAAAAAGAAGCCCGCTAGATTGAAAACCCGAAAGGGCGGTCTAGGCAAAAAACAGGGTGCACACACAAAAAAAAAAAATGGTCTTCGTTTGTTTGAACTACGGAGACCTGAGCCTCTACACTGGAGGAACGTAGGCAACCTTCGGGTGCGGTCTAAAACATAAACAAATACCCAAACCATTTCAAATTAACGAGATGCAATTTTTATTCATTCTTGAATCATTCTTATCATTACAATGGAAATGTTGAGCTACTAAAAGACTTAAAACATTAAATCCTAACAAGTGGTCTATTTTAATTGCAATCTCTTGGGGGTACTAGGAAAAATCTAATTTTCTCTTGGCCTTTGAAGGACCACCCGAACGACCATCAATCCTATTCTTCTTGGGAGGCCTAGGGACACTGATGCGGACCGATATCTTCTGCGCAACCGAACGCCTCCGAGCATAAAAGTCATCCAAGGGAGTACCGAAAGGATCGGTCAGGATGTTGTTCACATCAGCAGCAGCTTCCTTGTACCTCAAAGCACTGCTGGGCTCAAAATCCCTTCCTAGGAACTCAGCCCGAAGAACATCTACCCAAGTAATGCCACGGTAGACGGTACCAAGCAAATGATCCAAGTAACTCTCGGGAAGAAAAATACTGCCCCGGTGCAATGGAGCGGGAGCCCAACGGTCACGATCATCTCCCCAAGCCGCCTGAAGCTCATCCGAGAAGTCCGGACCCATATAAGAAACTGGACGAAGTACCCCATTCCTCGGAAAAGGAATTATTTGCTGATGACCAAACTGTCTCAAAACCCGTTCTGGCTGATAAAACGAAGAGTCCCTCAATCCGGGTAAAACCACATGCTGAAAATCGAAGGTCCACTCCACAAAAGGGCGAAGACCCCAAGGACACCATTCAATGTCAGCTGTCAGACGAGAGGCAAAAAATCTCCTCCAGCCCTCTTCGGTCAAATCTCTAATCTGCAATCGTCGCCTATGAACAGCAAAAGGAGAAAGGTCGCCATCCGCCGCATAAAGCCTGAAATGCTCCCGAAGCCATATGGTCAAAAGTAAGGGGCTTCCTCGTCGCATCTCGCCCGTACGGTGCAGTTCGTCCAAACCATGCAAGGTCTCTCCTACAATGAGCGAGATTATGCTAAATCACTGTCCTTTCGCCTGCAACACAATTTCAGCCAACTGCGCATCCGCAGTACCCAGAGGAGTAACAAACAAAACCTCGCTGAAAAGGCAGATAGCCATGGCATTTCTCTTAAAGGATTGAACCACGACATCTTCCGAATGCAAACTGAAAAACATCGGAAGCTCAGTTATGTCAACAACGGTCCCGTGCATCATCTTCTTCACTTCTCCAACAGGGAGATTCAGAATATCAACCCAAGAATCAACAACACCGCGGTCCTACTTGGGGACGGCAATCCGACCGGCCAAAGGCATACCCAAAATGGCCCCAAAATCATCAACGGTCGGCACCATTTCATTAGCCGAAAAGTTGAATGTATGGCTATCATAATCCCAAAAGGCTGCAGCAGCCTTCAACAAGTCCCAATCCGGCTTCAATGTCCGCAAAGTGAAGAGAATTCGAAGCCCGAAATCTTTGATAAAGGCATTTTTGGGATGAGTCTTAAAAGAATACACGAAGGTTGACAAATCCTTCTCGTAACTCATGACAACCTCGGCATCAAGGCTAAAAAGGTTGGAGGCCATGGGAAAGAAGGTTATAAGCAAGATTGGGTAAGAGAATGGTGTTCAAAAATGACAGAAAATGGCTGTTGGAATCGAATTGTCGACCAGAAGGTGATATTATAGCTGTTGGGGGATATTTTGGTCAGCAAATATCAGGCCCTGAATTTTGCCTCCCAGAGGCGCGCGCCTCCCGATACCGGTATACAAGGCGCGCGCGTCCCGCATCTAAGAGAGGAAGCGCCCGCATCCCAGATGGAAGATGCTCCAGAAACAGCCTTTGTTAGTTCAAGGAGGAAGCCCAGGCACGTTCAAACGCCTTCTATCTATAGAAAAGATCAATCCCACCAACAAGAGAAGCTCAAAACGACGGCAGCAAGCACTCGGAAGGGCACACATTAATTTGGTCTGCCCTTAAGGCAGGTCTAAAAATTGAAATAGGATAGAAACTCACACTCAAAGTAGGGTGTCTTTCATTTTTCTCAAAAGATCAGTTTTTACAATTCATCCCCAGGACAAAGCATTCCGCAGTCAACTGTGCCCGCACCCCATCAAAAGTCAAAGTCAAACAGTCAAGTATGACTCACAACAACAACTTGGTCCGGGATAATCCACGGAATCACTGCTTCTTCATCAAACAAGATCTACATCCGTTCAAAGAAAACGGTCCTCTGGGTCCCGCACCTCAGCAAACGGTCCTCCGGGACCCGCACTTCAGCAAACGGTCCTCCGGGTCCCGCACTCCAGTAAACGGTCCTCTGGGTCCCGCACCTCAGCAAACGGTCCTCCGGGTCCCGCACTCCAGCAAACGGTCCTCCGGGTCCCGCACTCCAGCAAACGGATATCGCTCTCAGCAAACAGGTCCCGCCTCCAGCAAACGGATCTCGCTCTCAACGAACAGATCCCGCTTCCAGTAAATGGATCTAGATATCAGCAAACAGATCCCGCTTCTAGCAAACAGATCCCGCTTCCAGCAAACGGATCCTGCTATTGGCAAAGCCGCTCACACAGGGAGCGCACCCTTATCTCTCAAAGCCGCTCACATAGGGAGCGCACCTCTATCCTCCGCAATTTCAAATTCCTGTTTTTATCGAGTCTTTTCCTTTTCTTGGTGATGTCCTAGGCGGATGTCTGTCTTTCGTCGGCGCGTTTGCTTCGAAATCCACGCCGCCGAGGGGCTCTGTAGACACCCTGCCTTGGACCGCTCACCCCGATTGCACACTTGATTTTGTGTTTCTCCCTCTTTTAAGTGTTTCCTGTTAGTTTCTGTTACTTTGGTTAAGTTCCAGACGGACTCCGTTAAGTCCCGGGGCTAAACTGAATAACAGTTCTAACTTTCTAGTCCATTCTGTCAAAAATTGCTTCTCAGAGTCGCGCACCTCCGCCCCTTGAGGCCAGACGCGCGCGCCTTCCGCCGCCTAGGTGGGATGCGCGCGCTTCTGGGGCGTGTCAGTTTCAAATTCTACCCAATAATCTCTCCCTTGCTCATTATACATGATTTTGCTCGGGAAAGATTTCTTGGAGACTCCGTTTGGCTCCAAAAACAGTCACTTTTCAACTATAAAAACCCCTCCAATCCATCATTGGAGGGGGACTTGGAAAATCATTACTTTCAAACCTTTTTACTCACTTCTTTCATAGACTTTTCTTGGGACTTCTTCAACAAAGTATTCAATCTCTTCTTCAAGGCTTCACAAGAGATTCTTTTTGAAGGATACTATAGGTAAAGGTCTTAAACATTTCTCCTCCCCTTCTTCTTCTTCTTCTTCTTCTTCTTCAAATGTGCAATCACCCAAAACCATTTGGGACATGACACCAATGGTCCTTTCATTACATTGAATTGGCCTAGGAGTCATCTCCCTACATTTCAAACTCTAAAACCCCTTTTTATCATCATTTTAATAGGAAGAACACATTTATCTTAAAAAGTGAATTATGAACAAACAAGACCGACTTTGCTCGGGCGAAATGGGTGTTTAAGTACTTCCCATTTCGTAACCTAACCCCCGAACCCCTCATCCCAAAGAATCTCTGTTTTCGTAAATCAACTTAGGCTCATAAACATTAGGTTTTCTTACGTTCCTCAAAAACGTGGGTGGCGACTCTAAAACACAATTAGACATCCTAGGTAATTCGCGCGCTCTAGCCAAGCCGTGGTTCCCCGGGGTATCTACAGAACCATATCTAAGAAGTATTTATACTTTATTTTTTAGGTAGTCCACTTGAATAGACTAGGCTTAGGAATAGGGCGAAGATATCAAGATTCAAGGAAAAATCACATTGCTGATTCAAGGCACGCGCCATGCGCCGTGCGCCTATAGCCTGCGCCTATGCGCCTCATAGGCGCGCGCTATGCTACACGCCCCATTTAGCTCATGCACCTCTCATTGATGTTAATTCAACACTTGGTGATTTATTGAAGACATGAATACTTGAAGAGATTCAAACTACACCAAAGATCCAACGGTGGATAAATAACACGTGTGCACCTAGATTTGAGGACACCTGTCCACAACGGTCATATTTGTGTTATGTGTCTAACGGCTATAAAAGGACACGTTCTCCACTCAATGAGCTCCAGCACATCTGTCCTTTGATCTTATCCACAAGGGAATTCCAACGGCTAGTTTTTGGGGCTCTACTATAAATACCCCATAACTTCAACCATTTGAAGTTGCTAGGCATTTCAGAATTTCTCTCTCAAGCATTTGTTGAAGATTTGAAGAATGCCCTTTGAATTCCCAGATTCCTCAAGAACATCTTCATACTTAGCCCAGATCCTCAAGCAAAAACACTTTAGTTTTATTCTTTCATAGAAAATAGATCTTGAGTTAGTGTAAAGATCATACGTTCTAATTTGTAACACTCACTCATAATATAAGATCTTCATTAGAAATCCAAGACTAAACATCTTGATAGAGGACGTAGATCATTTCCCGATCGAACCTCTCCAAATAGCGCGTATTAATTTCTTCTCATTTACTTTCAAGTTATTATCTTATCTCACTATTTGCTTGTTCATTCATTGTAGATTGATTGGATTGAATTGTGTTGTGTTTGTTATATCATATTCCTTAGTTTCATCTTTTACTCACTTTGAGCCAAAATACTTAGAGTGTGTGTTGCACCCCCTTTTATCATTTGCGCCTATTTTACTTAACTAAACTCCGCTGTGCATTTCACTCACTTACTTAGGTGCATTTCATAACGCTTATTTGATAAAGTGCGCATTTGCAATTGAGTTTATCAAGGGTACGAAAAGAATTTCAAAAGAACTATTCACCCCCCTCTAGCTATTTTTATACCCTTGTTGCCCCTTTAGGACCAACAAGTGGTATCAGAGAAAACACCTTTATAAAACGTTTTTGTTTTCAAGCTTAACAGCTTGGGTGCCAATTCGAAATGGCAAACTCAAAACCTATGGCAACTGCAAACTACACTCACGTTCGAGTCTTTGATGAACATCATTTTGACGTGTGGAAATTCAGCATTTTGACCCATCTCAGCTCAATCGATGAAAGGCTTCATGACACCGTAGTCTATGGACCTTACATCCCAATGAAAGCGAATCCAAATCCGCCCACCAACGCTGCTCAACCTACAATTCTGAAACCAAAGGAAGAATGGACTGAAGAAGAAATTAAAAGAGTTGCAAATGATGGGAAAGCAAGAAATATTCTCCTTAGCACTCTAAGCACGGCTATGAAACATCAAGTCATGCATTGTGCTACCGCCAACGAATTATGGGATGCTATTGAAGAGCATATCGAAGGAGACACGGTTTGCAAAGAAAATAAGAGATACGAAGTACAAAAGAGATTCAACAATTTCTCTCAACTCCCCGGTGAAACATTAGGACAAACTTATGAACGCTACTGTGAAATTATCAATCTATGTATTTCACTTGGAAATAAGTTTTCTAATAAGGAATTAAATGTCAACTAGTATAGCACCCGTGCGTTAAACGCACGACAAAAAAAACTTTGACAAATAACGAAATATAAATCAAACATTTACTATAAATGGAATTGAAAAAGTATTCATATTGGCATTAAAGTCAACAATTACAAATTTTTAAAAGTTTATTTGAAACAACATTGTTCATTTCATTCACAGTCATCTCTCATTGTCACATACTATAATCCTCAAAACTTATATGAATGTTGATTGCTTGAATTAAGTTGATTTAACCACTTGCAGCATAAAGGGGCTTATGTTTGATTGGAACTCTCATAGATTCTCCTTCTAGTGAAAGTCTAGAGATCTTCTTTTGAATAAATAACTAATTCTAAATTATTAGTCTTATACCATTGGTTTTATCAGTCAAAGGTTCACTCGAAGAGATGTGAATATCATTTTGATTTGAACTGTAGCATTTGGAACACGAGATAAATTTTTATGTATTTTAGATTGTAAATTAGAAATATCAAAAAAATAAAAAAATATACATGTGTATATCATAATGACGTGCCCCATATGGCCTATTTTGAAATAAAATTCATCTAAATAGTGAAAATAAACAGATCTATTAACCACAAATATTAACGTAATTAAAAAAATTGTGAGCAAGCCCATAACATGATAAAAGGATAAATAATAAGAAGCCAACCACAACCTTCAGCCAAAACAAAATACAGCCTATAATGAAATGTTACTCAACACACCTAAATAGAGAACCGTTGTTTTTTTATTTAAAGCACAACATTTCTTAGTTTGACTTTACACAGAGATAATAACAAGTAAATATTGTGAGTATGAAAAGTAATGCAAGAGAAAGTAGGAGAGAGAAAGTGGATAGAATTTTTTTGTTGTGAGAATGACAAGTGGTGTCACGACCCCGACCCCGCGGACCCGGAGTACGCGAGCTGGACGTCGACTTACCACCGTAAACTCTAAAATACTGAAGATAAAAATTCGATTTTATACCCAAAAGATTTTAACACAAGGTTTGGAAAATCCAAGTTTTACAACATCATAAAACAACTAGTGTAAGCTCCACAAGCTCACACTCATAATACAAAATATTCCAAATCTTAATGACGTCATTGTTGGTACAACTATCCCCAAGAAGGTTACACATTTATATAATGCAAACCGATCAATAATAACCTGCCCAAATATCTCAAACCTCTCGACGTCCTCCTCGATCCGCAAATCCTAATCCTTTCCTCCTGGGGGGGGGGTTAAGGAAAACAACATTGAAAGGAAACAGGGTGAGATAAAATCTTAGTAAGTTACAATGCAACTACATGACATGCTATTATGCAACAGGCAATAAATATAACTTCTAACAATAGAAATCTCATATAGCACATAGCACACAACAGGTGACAAATAGCAGCGGAAATAAACAATTCACATGGATACTGAGCCAAGGTTTCCCAACAGATAGAACCAAATAAAGGTCGCTGCGCAGCTTCAACAATCAACCCAATCAACATCTTCATAGTCGCATAAAAGCTGAAGAGAAAACCCCCGGTACCGGAACCAATAACCAATAATAGCAAGGGAATATGACCCGAAGTCATAACCCAAACCAAACAGCTACAATGCTCACAAAGGAGCTAGCTCATCTCACATCCAAGGCCAATCTGGAGGAGGGTAATAATGGGGCAAAACAATGGTCAAGAATTATAATGGACTCAGCTCATTGCCATTATAATCTTTCGCATCGCCCGAAACACACAAATACCAGCTGGACTTTCTAACAAATGCTAAGTAATAAATACTCGCTTAAATAAACAACTAATGATTCCAAAGTAGGGAACCATTCCAAATAAATCACCACAAAGGTAAACCAATCCAAACAACACATCAAAGATGGGCCACATTCCCAAAACGATACTTAATCAAATTCCATAACATATTTATTCACAAAGGAACCAATTCCAATTAATAAAGTGTTCCACACTGTTAACTTAGG
The DNA here is from genome assembly GCA_026119855.1 of Campanula takesimana. Lineage (NCBI taxonomy): Eukaryota > Viridiplantae > Streptophyta > Magnoliopsida > Asterales > Campanulaceae > Campanula > Campanula takesimana. Next base: position 1,423,635 of record JAOWBW010000175.1, on the reverse strand, counting down.
TTAATTTGAATAATAAAACCTAAACTAGGAGAGCCGCTTAGTCTTAAACAAGCAAAAAGGCAAATTTCCAGAACAGGGGGCGGGCGGGCGCTTGGTAGGGGTCGGGCGGGCGCTCATTTGACCAGAGGGTTGGCCGAAGAAAAAGGCCCAGGTGGGCGGGCGCCTGGCTCGAACCGGGCGGGCGCCTGGTCTGGTTCTGGGTCGGGAATCAGCAACTGGGTTCTTCCATTTTCTTACCCATTTCACAAAATTCTCAAAATCCACCACAATCAAACTCTCCACCAAGCATAATCATGTACCAAAACAACTTATAAACTAGAAAAGGACCTAAAGAACATCATCTATCAACCCAAAACAAGATTAAATCCCAACATTCTCCAAATCACAAAAGATGAACAAAAATACAAATAAATTCCAAACTCAACCAAAATGACATATATATGAACTAGAGCATTACATACACTAAAGATGAACATTTTAGCATAAAAATGGGGGAAAAACAACTTACTTGAACTTTATGAAATATGACGGAATTCAAATATTCTTGGCTCTAGACGATCCTATCGACGATCTAAACACATTTCATAAAATGAGCAATAAGAAATAGAGGGAGGAAGATGATCAAAATGAAGGAAGAATGAGAGGGAGATTTCTTACCTTTTTTCCATGGAAAGAGAGAGAGATGTGCAGTGTGTGAGGTGAGGAAGAGTGAGGGAGGGAGGTGAAATGGAGGGAGTAGGATGATTATGTTTTAAAATGTTACACTTAGGGCCCCTCCCCTACTACTTACCATTACAATTAAACTCCCTACTACAATCAAGTCCCAACACTTCTACACTAGCACAAATAACTCAAATAAAATGCTAGGTATAAATTATTATGAAACATAAAATGTACACATAAATATTTAAATAAATAAATAATTTAAGTGAATAAATAAACCATAAATAAATAATTAAATAATTATCACTAAGAAAAATAGAGGCGGTTTTTCGGGTCGTTACAAGTGGGTCTCATTGTCGACATTAATTAAATTGGTTGCAAATAGTATTACTTGTAACTTTCGGCTACCTCTTTTTTGAAATTTAAAAAATATAAATTGGTGGCAAATAATATTACTTGTAACTTTCGACTACCTCAATGCAGATTTCTGCTCTATTGGCTGTCATCTTAAATTGTTTCCAAAAATAAATAAACTAAGGTTTAGTTGAAAACAATATTACTTTCCTGTAATTTATACCTTTTCACTATCCTAATTTTGGAGAATAAAATTCAACTTTTAATTATATCTCATATACTGCAGGTAAATTAGAAGAAAGAAAAACCTATTATATACTGTAAGTATTAACATCATTTGTTGATGAATAAGGTTACCGATGGATTGAACAAACGACATAAAAATCAGGTGTTAGCATATTTAGAACATTTAATAGTTCAGAGATAAAACATATAAAATAAAATGCTTTTTGAAAAAAATAAACAATTAGTTGTTTAGAGTATTTCTACACAGATTTTTAATATTAAAAGTTTCTACTTATTTTAAAAGTGATTTATAAAAGAAGAGTTCTGTAAGCAAATAATTTTTTTTCAACACTCTTTTTATTCCCTGAAAGATACTCATTTTTATATTTATATAGAAATATAAAAACCCAACAGTAATAAAGCTTTAATCTAAGAGAAAACAAAATAAAAGCTACATTTAAAGTTTTATAATTTAATACTATTTTCTTGTAATTATATTTTTATACAAATAAATAATAAAAATAGATTAAGATTAAACATGCTAAGTTAGGCAGCCTTCTGCACAAATTACCAACATTTAAATTTCAGTCACAGTTTAGACGAAAGGTTATACTTGGGCCAAGGTACGAAAAATAGCCATAGCTGAACTAATCTAAAATGGGCTCGAACTTAACTGCCATAATATGGCCCAGTTTACGCAATAAAAATGTTTTAACTATTTTATAAAAGATACGGAAATTACTTGGGCCAATGTACGAGAAATAGCCTAAGATGAACATTCTGTAGAAACCATTAACATTCTGGCCCAGAACAGAAAATCAGAAGATTGGTTATTAGGAATAAGCAAAGTAGAGTTTAATCCTTCTCAATTCTAACTGCCTACAAATTCTGGACTTGATCTATAGTTGAAGATACACCATCCTCAACTAAGTTGCTAGTTGTCGAGTCCTCAATAAAGACTCTATTTCTTTCTACGAACAAAATTCCTTATTGTTTCTTGAATTCTGCCACACTATAAAAAACAAAAGATTGCTTATTGGAAAATCAAACTCTGTAAAACAAAAAAAAAAAAAAAAAAAGTTGTAGTTTTTCAATTACCTCTGAATCCACAAGCACCATCTCAATAGATGGCAGCAAACTCAGCTTGTTATCCAGTACTATAAGCACGGCTATGAAACATCAAGTCATGCATTGTGCTACCGCCAACGAATTATGGGATGCTATTGAAGAGCATATCGAAGGAGACACGATTTGCAAAGAAAATAAGTGATACGAAGTACAAAAGAGATTCAACAATTTCTCTCAACTCCCCGGTGAAACATTAAGACAAACTTATGAACGCTACTGTGAAATTATCAATCTATGTATTTCACTTGGAAAGAAGTATTCTAATAAGGAATTAAATGTCAATTTCCTTGCTGCTTTTGGATCTAGATATCTCCATAAATCTAGTGCCCTTGAAGACGCTGGAACCTTGGATGATTGGACTTTAAGGAACCTTTATGCTAATCTCAAAGTTTATGAGCTCAAACTCCAACGAATTAGTGAAACTGAAGGAAAGTCAAAATCCATTGCCATGGTGGCGCATAGAGAGGAAGCGCCTGCACCGGATGAGAAAAGTTCAGATCCCAAAATTTCTACTTCTGAGCTATTAGACATGGATGATGAAGACTTCGATTTCTTTGTGAAGAGATTCCAGAATTTCAAAAAATTCTCAAAACCCAGCTCATTTAACTATCTGCAAGCAGAACTCCTCCAAAGTTCACAAGGAGCAGTGATTCAAAAAGAAAAGAAGACCTTGTTTGTTTTAATTGCAGGAAACCAGGACATTTTGCATCAAGCTGCCCAATTCCCAAATTTGAGTACATGTAGAAGAAGAGTAGCCATACTCCCAAATTCACTCGGCACAAGGGAATGGTTGCTGAAGAAGAATCACCAGCAAATGAGCAGAACACTTGGATTGAAACAGACTCCGAAGAGAGCGATGAAGATTCTGATGATGGACTCGTGTGCTTGGTGGCAAAAGATGACGATGATTATGATTCTGATGACTACTCAAAGGATGTTCCTGATATGAAGACCTTGAATAAACCCGTTAAAAAATCTGCAGGTTATCAAGAGGTGAAAATGAAGAAAGGACCAACCATCAGCGAGCTCATTGAACAAGGATGTATCACTCCGGCTCAAAGCGATGGTGGATTGTTATTCTCCAGATGTGATCTGAGTGCAAGAAGCAAACTCAGAAAGAGTGATTATATCAGACCTCAAGTTGTACCTATTCCTACAATCAATCATGATGAGGACATTGTAAAGCAAGAAAAGTTATTCAAAGAGGCTGAAAAGGTAATCAGTCGATTTAGTGATACGAAGGAAGCTTTAGCACTATCATGTGATGAAATTTCCCAGCTTAATACCGAGAAACCTCTATTAAAATCTGAACTCACCCTCCTTATGTCACGACCCGAAAACTAGGCTCTATTTTATTAGTAATAAATATTTATTTATTTATTTATTTGCTTGTTTGTTTATTTAAATTATTATTTATTTAAATATTTATGTGTTATAATAATTTATGCCTAGCATTTTAATTGAGTCATTTGGGTTAATGTGGTATTGTTGGGTCTTAATTGTTAGTAGGGAGTAGTATGTGTGTGTAGTGTGAGAGAGGGGGCCTAAGTGTAATTTTTGAATAATTTCCCTACTCCCCCTCACCTCCCTCACCTTCTCCCTCACTCTCTCCATCCCATTTCCCAGCCCATTTCTTCCTCTCTCTCCAAGCAAAAAGGTGAGTTTTTCTTCTCCTCCTTCTCTCTTTATTATCTTCCTCTTCCTCTCATAATCTCTCATTTCTTAAAACGTGAAATGTGTTTAGATCGTCGATAGGATCGCGTAGAACCAAAAAGAATCGAATTCCGTCAACTTTCATTATTTTCAAGTAAGTTACTTTTCCCCCATTTTGATGCTAAAATGTTCATATCACGTTTATATGATGTTTGATGTGTTATATTTGAAGCTTGATTGAGTTTGGAATTTATTGGGAATTTATTTTGGGTTTGATCAAAAATGGTGAAATCTTGAATGATTGGGTTTGATTCTTGATTTTGGTTGTTAAATGTTGTTGTATGAGTCCTTTTAGACTTATTAGTTGTTTTGGTACATTAGTATGCTAGTTGGAAGGTTGGGTTTTGGTTGAAATGTGTTTTGGGTTTGAAAATGGAAGAACCCAGTTGTTCTTCCCGATTTCCGGCAGTTCAGAAGGTTGGGCGGCCGCACAAAATGTCTGGGCGACCGCACATCTATCTGAAAGCTTTTGTTCTTGTTTTGAGGGATTTTGGGCGACCGCACAGTCCATATTGGGCGGCCGCACAGTCCTCTGAAAGTTTACATTTTGTTAATTTGTGTGATTGAAGAATGCGTTTTGATCCAAATCTTGGGAGTCCTTCTAGTCGACCTTAGTGAACATTGTAGTACACTCTAGTGATAGAATTGGGTCCTTTGTGATCAAGTTTGTGTTTGAAATTAATTAAGTGTTAATTGGGACTTTGGAACATCTTATTGAGGTATTGTTGGTTCGACTTATCTTTGGGATGATCATTTGGTATAGGTTTGGGCATCTTATGATGTATTCGTGGTTCTTCCAATCGAATTGATTTTCGAGTAAGACTTGGCCTGGGTTTTAGGCGATGTCCTATAGTACCTAGAGGGCTATTATTGAACACCAAAGTGTAAGGTTTAGTCCAGTCGTGATCATGTTCTAATAAGTGTAACCTTTTGGATTCGTTTGGGATAGTTTTGGGTTATAGTCGTTGTACTATTTGTGAGTGACCGTTTGGGTTGTGTCCTTTATGTGTAACTTGTGGGTATCATCTTTGGAATGTATTTGGTATGGTTCCTCTTTATGGTATTATCGTGTTCTAATAATCATTGTTGTTGTGCTCTTTATGACAAATTCCGTTTATCGTTGTTGTGCTCTTTTATGAGAAACTCGTTGTGTTTATTGTTGTTGAACTCTGCTTGAGTAATCGTTTGCATCTTTTATGGTGATTAATTGGTATGATTCCCTACTTTGGAATCCATGGTTGTTTATTGTGCTAGTATTTTATTACTTAGCCTTTACTTGAAAGTCCAGCTGGTATTTTGTGTGTGTTTGGGCGATGCGAAACATTATGATGGCACAGCCGAGTCCATTGTGATGTTGACCATTGTTTTGCCCCATTATTACCCTCCTCCAGATTGGCCTTGGATGTGAGAAGAGCTAGCTCCTTTGTGTGCATTTTAGCTTTACTTGGAGCATGACTTTGTGGCATGTCTCCCGTCCTTTGTGACACTTCATTTGGTTATTGGTTCCGGTACCGGGTTTCTCTTCAGCTTTTATGCTACTATGAAGATGGTTTGTTGATCGATGGGTTGATCGGTCGCTTCTGACCGGGGGATTTCTCTTCAGCTTTCATGCTATTATGAAGATGTTGATTTGGTTGATTATTGAAGCTGCGACCCGGATGACCTTTATTTGAAGATCAGTTGGATTGAAACCTTGGCTATGGTATCACTTTGAGTGATATTTCAGCTGCTTATGTGTTTATTTCAGCATGATGAGCTGGTCGTTATTTCAAACCGGTATGGGACGGTTGGCGATAGGGAGCCTCTCATTTGTTGTTAAATGTTTATTTATATGATTGACTATTGGGTTGGAGCAGTTCTTGAAGTTGAAACCAATTCATGACCAAGGGCCGAGAGAGGAACATGTAGCACCTCCGCGATATGGGTTGGAGCAGTTCTTGAAGTTGAAACCAAGTGAGTACGACGGTGAGCCTGATGCGAAGAAGGCCGAGCTATGGATAGAATCGATGGAGAAAATCTACGATGTCTTTGGTTACACCGATGAGGATAGGGTGCTGTTTTCAGCTTATAAGCTCGTGGGGGCTGCGGGACATTGGTGGAAAGCACTGAAGACCAGTTGGGATGCGACTCTTGTACCATATCCTTGGGAGTGGTTCGTGAGGAAATTCAAGGATCATTTTATCTCTCTAGTAAATCAAAACCGGAAAGAGATCGAGTTCCTCAGCTTGGAGCAAGGCATGATGTCAGTAGCACAGTACTCGGCTAAGTTCGCAGAATTAGCCAGGTGTTGTGATTACCTAGTGCGGACCGAGGAGCAGAAAGCGATGAGATTGATCAGGGGTTTGAAGACAGCTATTAGGACTCAACTTTTAGCCCAAAGAATTCAACCTTTTCAGGATGCGGTGGATCGAGCCTACTTGATTGAGCAGGATATTGGGGAACACAAAAGGAAAACTGAGATGGTTAACTCGGGTAAGCAAGGAGGGCAGAGTAAGTCACAACAGCAACATTCGGATAACAGAGGTAATTCTGGAGTGCAAACTCGATTCAGAGGGCAACTTCAAGGGCAACCAACAGTAGGAAATCAAGTTCTAATAAGGGGACACGAAATGGGAAAGTCTGCAGCTACTGTCAGAGGAAAGGACACTCAGAAGACAAGTGTTGGAAGAAGCAAGGAAAATGTGTGAAGTGTGGTCAGTTGGGACACTTCGTTAAAGATTGTCCGAGGTTTAGAGTTCAGTCATCGGGGACAGGAACTGGAATATCACAGGGTCAGAAGAGAGATGCTTCGGGGAAGCCCAAGGTTTCAGGTAGAGTATCTGCAATCAACCAGCACTCAGCGGGTGACTCATCAGTTTCAGAAGGTATTATTTTGCGTTGTGAGAGTGAGCGCGTGCATTTTAGGACCATCGCATCTATGTGTTTCTGTGCATTTAGTTGCATTTATTTCTTCTGAGTCTTTGACTTATGTGTTGTAGGTGTCTACTCCTATAGAGGAGTTAAGGGTATCTGATGAAGTCTTATGTGCTTATGATGTGCTTAATTATGGTTATGTCTTACCTGCCAAATTTATCATATTGCTATTACAAGATTTTGATGTTACTATTGCTTTGGTCTATCGTTGTAGGGGATTGTTATATTCTCCATTCCTAATTTTTTTTTAAAAACTGTTTGGGACCTTTCCTTTGGGTAGAGTTATACCTATCTTTTCTTAATTGAAATCCGAGTATTCAGCTTCGGTCAAATTGTTGGGTGTAATTATCATTGTAAGGTTTCTATTTTCTTCTGAATAGTACCCAGTGTTTGAGGAGAAGCTTGGGTTAAATTGGGTTGTTGTGGTACAAGGTTGTAGTGCTAATATTTAGATCAATGTCCTTATGGCATCGGTTGGGTTATAAGAGTTGAGGATTCAATTGAGGATGTCTTGGTAGGATATTTTGTTTACTTTTAGTGCATCTCCGTGAATGTATCAGAATGGATTAGCATGGAGAGGTGTACGATTTGTTATGGATGATGAGTTTGTTGTAGGAGTTATGATCATTAATGGTGGTAAGCGTGTTAAGTTAGAAAGGACTAAGTACATTTGAGAGAGTAATAATTTCTCAATCTATGTTAAAGGCATTTTGAAATTTTGGTTAAATGGTGGTTCTATGGTTCTAAATCCCTTCTTGGTGGCGTTTCCCGAATTGGATCAAGGGTATGTGAAGGAAGTGGAGTATCAATACTTGGGCATAATTAAGGAATATCATGATTTGGTATTGGGTCAGTTGGAACGTTTGTCACGCCCCCGAACCCGCGGGTCCGGAATACGCGAGCTGGACGTCGACTTAAAACCAAAACTCTAAAATATAGAAGTTAAAAATTTCATTTTGAATCAAAAGATGATAACACAAGGTTTTACAAATCCAAGTTTAAATTAACAAAGTGCATCTAACATAAGCTCCACAGCTTATACCAAAAAGAATAAAATATACAATTCTTAATGACGTCAATAATGGTAAAACTATCCCCAAAAGGTTATACATTTAAATAATGTAAACCGATCCATAACAACCTACCCCAAAATCTCAATCATCTCGACATCCTCCTCGATCCGCGAATCCTAATCTTTTTCCTCCTGGGGAGGGGGGTTAAGGAAAAACAAAGATAGAAATAAACGGGGTGAGATAAAATCTCAGTAAGTTACTAATGCAACTACATGACATGCTATAATGCAATAAACAATAAACAATGATAAATATCACATAGCATGAAACAATTAACAGTCAACAGATAGCAGCGGAAAGTAAACACATAACAAAGGATATTAGCCAAGGTTTCCAAACCGGTACATCCAAATAAAGGATCGCTGCGCAGCTTCAATAATCAACAAATCATCATCTTCATAATAGCATGAAAGCTGAAGAGAAATCCCCGGCCAGAAGCGACCAATCAACCCATCAATCAAACAAACCATCTTCATAGTAGCATAAAAGCTGAAGAGAAACCCGGTACCGGAACCAATAACAATGATAAAGTGCCACAAGGGGCGGGAGCCATGCCACAAAGTCATGCTCCAAAACGATTAGCTAGAATACCCACAACGGAGCTAGCTCATCCCAACCAAGGCCAATCTGGATGAGGACAGAAGGACCAATGGGCGATGCTATACTGGACTTGGCTCGTGCCATTATAGCATTATCCATTGCCTGACTCGATACACAAATAACCAGCTGGACTTTCAATAATGCTAAGTAATGAATACTCGCTTTATAAACATAAAAAAGGTTCCAAAGTAGGGAACCGCACCAATTAATCACTATAAAAGATGCAAATGATTACTCAAGAAGAGTTCAACAACAATAACACAAAGAGTTTCTCATAAAAGAGTCCAACAACATTGACCATTAAAACATAATGATTCCAAGATAAGGCACGTACCAAATACATCCTAAATATGATACCCACAAGTTAGTCATAAAGAGCACAACCCAAACGGTCGCTCCCTAATGGCACAATGACTATTACCAAAATGACCATAAACATTTACTCAAAAGATATACTAGGACTATGAACTCAACCATCTCATCACACCTGGAATTCCAAATAAGAAATCCGAATGAATGAATACATCTTAGGGTTAATCAACCGTAGGTACCCAAATGCCAATTCACGCTTTATCTCCGTTCATAACGAACCCATTCTAAACACCCCAAACGAATCCGAAAGGTTACCCTTATTAGAACATGATCACGACAGGACTAAACCCTACACCTTGGTGTTCAATAACAACCCTCTAGGTACTATAGGACATCGCCTAAAACCTAGACCAAGTCTTACGCGAAATTCAATTCGGTTGGTACAAACACGAACACATCATAAGATGCCCAAACAATACTTGATCAAATTACATAACACTATCGTTCACAAAGGAACCAATTTTAATTACTAAAGTGCTCCACGGTGTTATCTTAAGTTAATTAGAAGAAGGTACCCTAAACTAGTTAAGCCATTTAGTTAAAACAAGCAAAAAGGACAAAATCCTAGAACAGTGAGCGGGCGGGCGCCTGGCATGGGGCGAGCGGGCGCCTGAATGACCAGAAGGTCTGGCCATCAGGAAAGGGTATGCAGGCGGGCTCTTGGGTCCAGGCGGGCGGGCGCCTGGTCTGGATTCCAGCCGGGAAAACAGAGCTGGGTTCATCATGTTCGAACCAAAATCACCCCAATCTCTAAAATACTCCAAACCAATCCTTCTAACAAGTTCCACAATGAACCAAAACCACATTTAAGCTAAGAGGGGACCTAAATCACATCATCTAACAACTCCAATCCAAGATTAAATCCCAAAATCATAATATCACCATTTTTGCCCAAAAACTCAAATAAATTCCAAATAAATCTCAAACTCAATCAAACTTCATATATAACAACTAAAGCATTATATGAACATGAAAGGAACATTTTAGCATAAAAATGGGGGAAAAGCAACTTACTTGAAAATTCTCAAAGATGACGGAATTCAATTCTTTTTGGTTCTACGCGATCCTATCGACGATCCAAACACATTTCATGTTTTAAGGAAAGAGAGATTATGAGAGGAAGATAAAGAAAATGAAGAGAGAAGGTAGAGAGAAAGCTTACCTTTTTCACCCATGGAAGAGAGAGAGGGAGGTGTGCTGGGAGATGATGAGGGTGAGGGGGAAGAGTGAGGGAGAAGAGAAGGAGTAGGGAGGGAGTAGGGGAAATTATTCAAAATTTACACTCGGGCCCCTTCCCCAACTACTAACACAAATACTTGCACTCCCTACTAACAATTAAGACCCAACACTTCTACACTAGCACAAATGACCCAAATAAAATGCTAGGCATAATTATTATGAAACATAATATGCACACATAAATATTTAAATAAATAATAATTTAAATAAATAAATAAGCAAATAAATAAATAATCATTATTTATTACCAATAAAATAGAGTCTAGTTTTCGGGTCGTGACATTCACTCCCCCTTAAAGAAAATTCGACCCGAATTTTAACGAGACTTATCCGAAAGACCAAATAGCTACGGATACGATAGTTCCGCCATTTCTCAAATTCCTCAATTGCCCAATCTAACCCACTACAAGGTAACCTTAAATAATGCTTACGATAACACCACCTCTCGAACCGGATCATTCCATCATTAACTTCATTACTAATCAAAATCCGTACTCAAAATCGAAGAATTCAAATTATTTCCACACATAATTCTCGAGGTATCTCAAACTCGCCTTATTCATAACCTTAACTACACCGCAAAGGTATTTCCATTTGTAAATCGCATACTTAGTATTATTCCCCAGAAATTCAAAACATCACCATCCCGAGCCTAATTAGCTTTTAAAATATAAAAAGGCTAAATGAATTTCTATTTCCACAATATTCATCGAAAAGGCTACATCTCTATGGATTACCATTATAGTGCTTTCACTTTGAGTTAACACCTTAAATTAATAGTACCATACAACCCCAAAATTTCTCGTACAAAGTGTCCACTTAATCTATGTTATACTCTCATCCCTTCATTAATCCAGTCTTGAAGCCTAAACAATTCAATATACTCAACAGTCCGCAAAACGATCCAAATTTCATCTTCAAAAGATTTTCTCTAACTCCCATTTAAATTATAATCCGTGCTCATAAACCCAAGGAAATCAACAAATCTCAAATCCTCAATAGCTAACCCAAGTTAGTCTCTCACGCATACATTTATTAACCTAATGATACTTAGGCTCAATGGTACTACCCTCATAATAAACCAATTAGCTAGCAACGTTCCAACCGACCCAATACCAAATCATGATATTCCTTAATTATGCCCAAGTATTGATACTCCACTTCCTTCACATACTCTTGATCCAATTCAGGAAACGCCACCAAGAAGGGATTTAGAACCATAGAACCACTATTTAACCAAAATTTCAAAATGCCTTTAACATAAATCGAGAAATTATTACTCTCCCAAAATGTACTTAGTCCTTTCTAACTTAACACGCTTACCTCCATTAATGATCATAACTCCTATAACAAACTCATCATCCATAACAAATCGTACACTTCTCCATACTAATCCATTCCGATGCATTCACGGAGATGTACTAAAAGTGACCAAAATTTTCCTTAAGAGATCCTCATTGAATCCTCAACTCCTATAACCCAACCGATACAATATGGATATTGTTCTAAATATTAGCATTACAACCTTGTACCACAACAACCCAATTTAACCCCAGCTCCTCCCCAAACACTAGATACTATTTAGAAGAAAATGAAAATCTTACGAATGATAAATACACCCAACAAATTGACCGAAACTAAATACTCGGATTTCAATTAAGAAAAGATAGGTATAACTCTACCCAAAGGAACGGTCTCAAACAGTTTTAAGAAATTAGGAATGGAGAACATAACAATCCCCTTACAACAATAGACTAAAGCAATAGTAACATCAAAATATTGCAATAGCAATATGGCTAATTTAGCAGGTGAGACATAACCATACTTAAGCACATCATAAGCATATAAGACTTCATCAGATACCCTAAACTCCTCCATAGGAGTAGACACCTACAACACATAAGTCAAAGACTCAGAAGAAATAAATGCGACTAATGCACAGAAACACATAATGCGATGATCCTAAAATGCACGCGCTCGCTCTCACGACGCAAAATAATACCTCCTGAAATTTATCCGTTACCTGGTGAGTGCTGATTGGTCGCAATTACTCTACCCTATACCTTAGGGTTCCCCGAAGCATCTCTCTTCTGACCGGTGAAGTACTGGTTCCTGTTCCTGATGATTGAACCTTAAACCTCGGACAATCCTTTATGAAGTGACCCAGTTGACCACAATTGATACATTTTCCTTGCTTCTTCCAACACTTATCCTCCAAATGGACTTCTCTCTGACAGTAAGTGCAAAGCCACCTACCTTGTTTCCCTTGTTTCCCCGGAGTAGTACCCGAATTCCCTAGCGCGGTTTGTTCTTTAAACTGAGATGGTGCTCCAAATTACCTCGGTTATCTGAACGGTGTTGTGGTTGAGATTTAGCATGGCTTACTTATTTACCCGTATTTGCAACTTCGGTCTTCCTCTTATGCTCCCCAATATCTTGCTCGATCAAGTATGCCCGGTCTACCGCATCCTGAAATGTCACAATCCTCTGGGCTATAAGCTGAGTCCGAATAGAAGTCTTCAAACCCCGGATGAATCTCATAGCCTTCTGTTCTTCGGTCCTCACAATATAGTCACAATACTGGGCTAATTCTGTGAACTTAGCCGAGTATTGAGCTATAGACAACAAACCTTGCTCCAAGTTGAGAAGCTCGATCTCCTTTCGGTTATGATCCACTACCGGAATGAAATGCTCTTTGAACTTTCGCACAAACAATTCCCATGCATACACTGTGTGGGTATCATCCCAACTCGCTTTAACACCCTTCCACCAATGCTCGGTGGCACCCACAAGTTTATAAGCCGCAAACCGGACCTTGTCTTCATCGGTGCAACCAAAGACATCATAAATTTTCTCCATCGACTCAATCCATAGCTCGGCCTTCCTTACATCGGGTTCCCCATTGAATTCAACCGGTTTCAACTTCAGAAATTGCTCCAATCCATAGCGGGGTGGTGCTTGTTCTACCCTCGGACCTTGATCATGTATGGCCTTCATGGCCGCCTCGAACATGCCCTGAAACATTGCACGGGCTTCATCCCTCGTTTCATTCTGACTTGCATTACCGGTATTACTTTCACCACTTCTCCTTCGAGCCATTTCAAACAAGTACCTGCATAAAACAACAATTGTTACTCACTCCGAACACACTACCCTCCTATGTCATACTAGTCCACTTAGACTTATACTTAGAGCCAAACGATAGCTCTGATACCAACTGTCACGCCCCCGAACCCGCGGGTCCGGAATACGCGAGCTGGACGTCGACTTAAAACCAAAACTCTAAAATATAGAAGTTAAAAATTTCATTTTGAACCAAAAGATGATAACACAAGGTTTTACAAATCCAAGTTTAAATCAACAGAGTGCATCTAACATAAGCTCCACAGCTTATACCAAAAAGAATAAAATATACAATTCTTAATGACGTCAATAATGGTAAAACTATCCCCAAAAGGTTATACATTTAAATAATGTAAACCGATCCATAACAACCTGCCCAAAATCTCAATCCTCTCGACGTCCTCCTCGATCCGCGAATCCTAATCTTTTTCCTCCTGGGGGAGGGGGGTTAAGGAAAAACAAAGATGGAAATAAACGGGGTGAGATAAAATCTCAGTAAGTTACTAATGCAACTACATGACATGCTATAATGCAATAAACAATAAACAATGATAAATATCACATAGCATGAAACAATTAACAGTCAACAGATAGCAGCGGAAAGTAAACACATAACAAAGGATATTAGCCAAGGTTTCCAAACCGGTACATCCAAATAAAGGATCGCTGCGCAGCTTCAATAATCAACAAATCATCATCTTCATAATAGCATGAAAGCTGAAGAGAAATCCCCGGCCAGAAGCGACCAATCAACCCATCAATCAAACAAACCATCTTCATAGTAGCATAAAAGCTGAAGAGAAACCCGGTACCGGAACCAATAACAATGATAAAGTGCCACAAGGGGCGGGAGCCATGCCACAAAGTCATGCTCCAAAACGATTAGCTAGAATACCCACAACGGAGCTAGCTCATCCCAACCAAGGCCAATCTGGATGAGGACAGAAGGACCAATGGGAGATGCTATACTGGACTTGGCTCGTGCCATTATAGCATTACCCATTGCCTGACTCGATACACAAATAACCAGCTGGACTTTCAATAATGCTAAGTAATGAATACTCGCTTTATAAACATCAAAAAGGTTCCAAAGTAGGGAACCGCACCAATTAATAACTATAAAAGATGCAAATGATTACTCAAGAAGAGTTCAACAACAATAACACAAAGAGTTTCTCATAAAAGAGTCCAACAACATTGACCATTAAAACATAATGATTCCAAGATAAGGCACGTACCAAATACATCCTAAATATGATACTCACAAGTTAGTCATAAAGAGCACAACCCAAACGGTCGCTCCCTAATGGCACAATGACTATTACCAAAATGACCATAAACATTTACTCAAAAGATATACTAGGACTATGAACTCAACCATCTCATCACACCTGGAATTCCAAATAAGAAATCCGAATGAATGAATACATCTTAGGGTTAATCAAACCGTAGGTACCCAAATGCCAATTCACGCTTTATCTCCGTTCATAACGAACCCATTCTAAACACCCCAAACGAATCCGAAAGGTTACCCTTATTAGAACATGATCACGACAGGACTAAACCCTACACCTTGGTGTTCAATAACATCCCTCTAGGTACTATAGGACATCGCCTAAAACCTAGACCAAGTCTTACGCGAAATTCAATTCGGTTGGTACAAACACGAACACATCATAAGATGCCCAAACAATACTTGATCAAATTACATAACACTATCGTTCACAAAGGAACCAATTTTAATTACTAAAGTGCTCACGGTGTTATCTTAAGTTAATTAGAAGAAGGTACCCTAAACTAGTTAAGCCATTTAGTTAAAACAAGCAAAAGGACAAAATCCTGGAACAGTGAGCGGGCGGGCGCCTGGCACGGGGCGAGCGGGCGCCTGAATGACCAGAAGGTCTGGCCATCAGGAAAGGGTATGCAGGCGGGCGCTTGGGTCCAGGCGGGCGGGCGCCTGGTCTGGATTCCAGCCGGGAAAACAGAGCTGGGTTCATCATGTTCGAACCAAAATCACCCCAATCTCTAAAATACTCCAAACCAATCCTTCTAACAAGTTCCACAATGAACCAAACCACATTAAGCTAAGAGGGGACCTAAATCACATCATCTAACAACTCCAATCCAAGATTAAATCCAAAATCATAATATCACCATTTTTGCCCAAAAACTCAAATAAATTCCAAATAAATCTCAAACTCAATCAAACTTCATATATAACAACTAAAGCATTATATGAACATGAAAGGAACATTTTAGCATAAAAATGGGGGAAAAACAACTTACTTGAAAATTCTCAAAGATGACGGAATTCAATTCTTTTTGGTTCTACACGATCCTATCGACGATCCAAACACATTTCACGTTTTAATGAAAGAGAGATTATGAGAGGAAGATGAAGAAAATGAAGAGAGAAGGTAGAGAGAAAACTTACCTTTTTCACCCATGAAGAGGGAGGTGTGCTGGGAGATGATGAGGGTGAGGGGGAAGAGTGAGGGAGAAGAGAAGGAGTAGGGAGGGAGTAGGGGAAATTATTCAAAATTTACACTCGGGCCCCTTCCCCAACTACTAACACAAATACTTGCACTCCCTACTAACAATTAAGACCCAACACTTCTACACTAGCACAAATGACCCAAATAAAATGCTAGGCATAATTATTATGAAACATAATATGCACACATAAATATTTAAATAAATAATAATTTAAATAAATAAATAAGCAAATAAATAAATAATCATTATTTATTACCAATAAAATAGAGTCTAATTTTCGGGTCGTGACAACGTTGCTAGCTAATTGGTTTATTATGATGGTACTATTGAGCTTAAATATCATTAAGTCAATAAATGTATGCGTGAGAGACTAACTGGGGTTAGCTATTGAATTTAGAGTTTGTTGATTTCCTTTGGGTATAGGAGCACGGATTATGACTTAAATGGGAGTTAGAGAAAATCTTTTAAAGATGAAATTTGGATCGTTTTGCGGACTATTGAGTATATTGAATGGTTTAGGCTTCAAAACCAGATTAATGAGGGAATGAGAGTATAACATAGATTTAAGTGGACACTTTGTACGAGAAATTTTGGGGTTTGTATGGTACTATTTATTTAAGGTGTTAACTCAAAGTGAAGACACTATAATGGTAATCCATAGAGATATAGCCATTTCGATGGATATTGTGGAAATAGAAATTTCTTTACCCTTTTATATTTTAAGAGCTAATTTAGCTCGAGATGGTAAGGTTTTGAATTTCTGGGGAATAATACTAAGTATGCGATTTACAAATGGAAGTACCTTTGCAGTGTAATTAAGGATTGAATAAGGTGAGCTTGGGATATCTCGAGAGTTATGATTGGGAACAATTGGGATTCTCCAATTTTGATCGTGGATTCTAATTAGTAGTGAAGGTTATGATTGAAGGAAGTTATGTGCGAGAGGTCATGGTATCGTGAACATTATTTAAGGTTACCACGTGGTGGTTTAGAATGGACAATTGAGGAATTTGAGAAATGGCGGAACTATCGTATCCGTAGCTATTTGGTCTTTCGGGTACGTCTCGTTAAAATTCGGGTCGAATTTCTTTAAGGGGGAGTGAATGTCACGACCCGAAAACTAGGCTCTATTTATTAGTAATAAATATTTATTTATTTATTTATTTGCTTGTTTGTTTATTTAAATTATTATTTATTTAAATATTTATGTGTTATAATAATTTATGCCTAGCATTTTAATTGAGTCATTTGGGTTAATGTGGTATTGTTGGGTCTTAATTGTTAGTAGGGAGTAGTATGTGTGTGTAGTGTGAGAGAGGGGCCTAAGTGTAATTTTGAATAATTTCCCTACTCCCCCTCACCTCCCTCACCTTCTCCCTCACTCTCTCCATCCATTTCCCAGCCCTTTCTTCCTCTCTCTCCAAGCAAAAAGGTGAGTTTTTTTCTCCTCCTTCTCTCTTTATTATCTTCCTCTTCTCTCATAATCTCTCATTTCTTAAAACGTGAAATGTGTTTAGATCGTCGATAGGATCGCGTAGAACCAAAAAGAATCGAAATACGTCAACTTTCATTATTTCAAGTAAGTTACTTTTCCCCATTTGATGCTAAAATGTTCATATCCACGTTTATATGATGTTTGATGTGTTATATTTGAAGCTTGATTGAGTTTGGAATTTATTGGAATTTATTTTGGGTTTGATCAAAAATGGTGAAATCTTGAATGATTGGGTTTGATTCTTGATTTTGGTTGTTAAATGTTGTTGTATGAGTCCTTTTAGACTTATTAGTTGTTTTGTACATTAGTATGCTAGTTGGAAGGTTGGGTTTTGGTTGAAATGTGTTTTGGGTTTGAAAATGGAAGAACCCAGTTGTTCTTCCCGATTTCCGGCAGTTCAGAAGGTTGGGCGGCCGCACAAAATGTCTGGGCGACCGCACATCTATCTGAAAGCTTTTTGTTCTTGTTTTGAGGGATTTGGGCGACCGCACAGTCCATATTGGGCGCCGCACAGTCCTCTGAAAGTTTACATTTTGTTAATTTGTGTGATTGAAGAATGCGTTTTGATCCAAATCTTGGGAGTCCTTCTAGTCGACCTTAGTGAACATTGTAGTACACTCTAGTGATAGAATTGGTCCTTTGTGATCAAGTTTGTGTTGAAATTAATAAGTGTTAATTGGGACTTTGGAACATCTTATTGAGGTATTGTTGGTTCGACTTATCTTTGGGATGATCATTTGGTATAGGTTGGGCATCTTATGATGTGTTCGTGGTTCTTCCAATCGAATTGATTTTCGAGTAAGACTTGGCCTGGGTTTTAGGCGATGTCCTATAGTACCTAGAGGGCTATTATTGAACACCAAGTGTAAGGTTTAGTCCAGTCGTGATCATGTTCTAATAAGTGTAACCTTTTGGATTCGTTTGGGATAGTTTTGGGTTATAGTCGTTGTACTATTTGTGAGTGACCGTTTGGGTTGTGTCTTTTATGTGTAATTGTGGGTATCATCTTTGGAATGTATTTGGTATGGTTCCTCTTTATGGTATTATCGTGTTCTAATAATCATTGTTGTTGTGCTCTTATGACCAAATTTCGTTTATCGTTGTGTGCTCTTTTATGAGAAACTCGTATGTTTATTGTTGTGAACTCTGCTTGAGTAATCGTTGCATCTTTTATGGTGATTAATTGGTATGATTCCTACGTTGGAATCCATGGTTGTTTATTGTGCTAGTATTTTATTACTTAGCCTTTACTTGAAAGTCCAGCTGGTATTTTGTGTGTGTTTGGGCGATGCGAAACATTATGATGGCACAGCCGAGTCCATTGTGATGTTGACCATTGTTTTGCCCCATTATTACCCTCCTCCAGATTGGCCTTGGATGTGAGAAGAGCTAGCTCCTTTGTGTGCATTTAGCTTTACTTGGAGCATGACTTTGTGGCATGTCTCCCGTCCTTTGTGACACTTCATTTGGTTATTGGTTCCGGTAGGGTTTCTCTTCAGCTTTTATGCTACTATGAAGATGGTTTGTTGATCGATGGTTGATCGGTCGCTTCTGACCGGGGGATTTCTTTCAGCTTTCATGCTATTATGAAGATGTTGATTTGGTTGATTATTGAAGCTGCGCAGCGACCTTTATTTGGTTCTTCAGTTGGATGAAACCTTGGCTATGTATCCACTTATGAGTGTTTGGTTCAGCTTTATGTGTTGCATGATGAGCCGTTCGTTATTTCCAACCTGTATGGGACGGTTGGCGATAGGGAGCCTCTCATTTGTTGTTATATGTTATTTATATGATTGACTATTGGATGTTACTGTTCGACAGCATGTCACTTATTATTCTGCTGCTATCTATCTTATGTTAATTGCTATCGGTCATTGCACATTAGCATGTCATGTAGTTGCATTAGTAACTTACTGAGATTTTATCTCACCCCGTTTATTCCATCTTTGTTTTCCTTACCCCCCCCCCCAGGAGGAAAAGGATTAGGATTCGCGGATCGAGGAGGACGTCGAGAGGATTGAGATTTTGGGCAGGTTGTTATGGATCGGTATACATTTTTAAATGATAACCTTTGGGAATAGTTTTTACCATTATTGACGTCATTAAGAATTATATATTTTATTCTTTTGGGCATAAGCTGTGGAGCTTATGTTAGATGTACTTTGCTGATTTAAACTGGATTTGTAAAACCTTGTGTTATCATCTTTTGGTTCAAAATGAAATTTTTAACTTCTATATCTTTGAGTTTTGGTTTTAAGTCGACGTCCAGCTCGCGATCTCGGGCCGCGGGGTTCGGGGTCGCGACACCTTAAGGAGCAGATAAAGAGCATGACTCCTCTTACTGTTAAAAACACTTATCTAACGGAACATAACTCATTACTTAAAGTTCAAAACGATGAATTGGTTATTCAAATTACTGATCTTAAAAAGATTACAAATGAGTGGTCCAATTCTCGTGTCACTATGGATGGTATCTTTGAGCCCCAAAAATCCAGTGGTGATAAAAGTGGCTTGGGATTCACATCATCAACTAGTGACAACTTTAAGTGTGATGTTTGTGCTGAAAGAGACAGTGAATTTACACTTCAGCAAACTCATGAAATTCCCAAGGAAAAGCATTCTAATTCAATGGGTAAAGGACAGGAAAAAGTCAAGAGACAAACATTCCAATATGTCTACCCAACGAAACAATTTGGGAAAGCTAAAGGGAAGGAGGTAGCTACAGATGAATCATCTTCTAACAAAATCATTCTTGAAACTAGGCGCGGTCCTTCTACGAGTACACATTATGCGCCTAGGAGCCACGCTCCTCACCGCCATGCGCCTCCTAGCCCTATGCGCCCTCCTAGAAAAAGCGCTCCAAAATTTCAAAAAAAGGATTTTGTTAAGGCTAGTTCATCTGACCCAAAGAAGAATGCTATCCCAAAGAAAAGTACAGAGTTTGTGAAAACTCACTTGATTGGTGGCTTTCATCATTGTTCCATTTGTGATTGTTCGGGACATAAGGCCGTGGAATGCCATTTTACTTTAGCGCAATATCTTATCAAGAATGGCAAATCTGGAGCTATATTACTCACGGGATATCGTAAGACAAATATTTATATTATTGATTTCCAAAATATGAACTCTAGTACTAATCTTTTTTTTTGTAGCTAAAAGTGTGAGCGAAAATAATTGGCAGTGGCACAAGCGCTTAAGTCAATTGAACTTCAAGTATCTATCTAAACTCAGCAGGAACAATCTTGTTAAAAGACTTCCCAAAGTTGCTGATCATCATGACAAGAAGTGCGTCGCGTGTCAACTTGGCAAACAACCAAAGCAGTCTTTCTCCAGCAAGACAAATCCCTCAACTACTAGATGTTTCCAACTGCTGCACATTGATCTATTTGGACCAGTTACCACTGCAAGTGTTAGAGGAAACAAGTATTCTCTAGTTGTGGTGGATGATTATTCAAGATACACATAGGTGGAAATGATGATTACAAAGGACAATTGTTATGACATTCTTACCACCTTATTCAGACTGCTCCAAACCCAAAAAGAAGATGACATCGTTAGTGTTCGATCCGACAATGGAACATAATTCAAGAACAACGGTGTTGCTCGATACTGCGACGATCATGGGATAGATCACAATTTTTCAATCGCTGGAGTTCCTCAACAAAATGACGTTGTGGAAAGAATAAGATGTTGATTGAAGTGGGAAAGATGATGATAGCTGAAGCAAAATTGCCTAAGTTCTTTTGGGAAGAAGCTATCAACACCGCATGTTTTACTCAAAATCGTTCCCTCATCAACAAACTTCACAACAAGACTCCGTATGAACTTTAGCGTGGTAGAACTCCCAACATTGCATTCTTCAAGATCTTTGGTTGCAAATGTTATATCCTCTACAACGGAAAAGAACATAGAGGTAAATTCGATGCCAAAGCCGACGAAGGTATTTTGTTGGGTATGCCAAACATTGTAAAGCTTTCGCGTTTTTAATAGATCTACATTAGTGATAGTTAAATCTGTACATGTTACATTTGATGAACATTCTCTCTTTGAGCCACATTTGGCTCCAAATGTTGCTGATGATTCTGTTGAGTTTTTCGTGACCCCGACCCCGCGGGCCCGAAGTACGCGAGCTGGACGTCGACACTTAAACAATAAACTCTAAAATAATGAAGATAAAAATTTCCTTTTATACCAAAGATGATAACACAAAAGTTTGAAATCCAACTTGAACAACAAAATATAAACTAGTGTGAGCTCCATAAGCTTACACCCAAAATAATAAAATATACAAATCTAATGACGTCAAGTTTGGTACAACTATTCCCCAAAAAGGTTACACATTTATGTAATGTAAACCCACCAATAACAACTTGCCCCAAAAGCTCAACCCTCGCGACGTCCTCCTCGTGATCAGCGAGTCTAATCCTTTCTTCCTTGGGGGGGGGGGTTAAGGAAAAACAAAGATAAAAAAAGGGGGTGAGATAAATCTCAATAGTCACTAATGCAACTACATGACATGCTATGATGTAATAAACAATAAACAATAATAAATATCACTTAGCACATAGCATTTATCATTTAACAGATAGCAGCGGAAATAAACAATTAATAAAGGATATTAGCCAAGGTTTCCCAACTGATAGAACCAAATAAAGGTCGCTGCACAGCTTCAATAATCAACAATCAACATCTTCATTGTAGCATGAAAGCTTGAAGAGAAAACCCCCGGTACCGGAACCAATAACAAAGTAACGTGCCACAATGGGCGGGAGCCATGCCACAAAGTCATTCTCCAAAACGTGTAGCTAGAATACTAACAAAAGGAGCTAGCTCATCCCATCCAAGGCCAATCTGGATGGGGAAATAAGGACCAATGGGCGATGCTATACTGGACTTGGCTTGAGCCATTATAGCATTACCCATTACCTGACTCGATACACAAATAACCAGCTGGACTTTCAAATGAAAGCTAAGTAATAAACACTAGCTTAAATAAACAACCACTGATTCCAAAGTAGGGAATCCTTATCAAGAAGTCACCAAGAAAGTGAAATGAACCAACAACACACAATTAAAGTCTTCCAATAATCTCAACAATGATAACACATTTCCCGAATCACATTTAATCACAAAGGATCCAGTTAACTCAAGAACACAACCAAAACTACTCACTCATCTCGAAGATCTCAAGGAGATCTTTAAAACGATAATTTATACACCTAAAACGGAGTCCGGATGAGGGAGATATGGCTCTCGAAAGATTGACAAAAAAGGGGAAATAAATTTCACAACAGTGGGGAGGGTGCGCGCGCCTCCTTTGGGAGGTTGCGCGCGCCTCCTGAAATCAGAAGGAAATGCACCAAAAAGGAAGGAGGGTCGCGCGCGCTTCACGACAACAGAAGGTGAGATTTTTGGAAAAGAAATGGGTGCGTGCGCCTCCTATGGGAGGGTGCGCCGCCTCTTTTGATCAGAAGGAAAAAACAAGATTTGAGGAGGAGAGAGTGCGCGCGCCTCTATGGGAGGGTGCGCGCGCATCCTATGGGAGGGTGCGCGCGCCTCCAAGGTTTATCAGCAAACCCATAATTCCTTCCTGGGTTCTTCAACTCGGAAATGGTCACAAAAACTACCATTCTCACATTCAAATCAACAAACACAAGGTTAATACTTCTAGATATCAAAACCCAGGTACCCTAGTAACTTGGAAACTTAAAATGGCTCATAAGCCATTATTTAGAACATCCAATCCAAGAGATTTCAACCCAACATCAATTTCTCACAAAATTTATCAAACAAATTGAAATAACTCAAAAACTCATACAAGATTGCAATAAACAACAACAATAACATCATACAACCATTGATGAACATTTCTAGCATGAAAATGGGGGAAAAGTAACTTACCCGGATTTTCTCAAAGGTGACGGAACTCGAAATTTCTTAGCTTCCTACGATCCTATCGACGATCTAAACACTTTTAATAAATGAGCAATGAGAAATATGGGAGGGAAGATAGGTAGAATGAAGAGAGAAGGAGAGAAAAAATATTACCTTTCTTGGAGAGAGAGAAGGAGTATGCTGGGAGATGAAATGAGGTGAGGGAGAAAGAGGGGAGTAGGGATAAGATGATTATTTTCAAACTACACTTAGACCCCCTCCCACACTAATACACAAAACTCTAATACTTTCTACTAACAACTAAGACCAAATAATACCACACTAGCACAAATGACCCACAAAAATGCTAGGCATAAATTATTATAACACATAAAATGCACACATAAAAATATTAATTAATAATAATTTAAACAATTAAATAAGAAATAAATAAATAATTAAATATTTATTATTAGAAAATAGAGACGGGTTTT